>JANHZT010005825.1:39151-56477 GCA_032468215.1 Stegonotus admiraltiensis | reverse complement strand
TAAATTTTAATATAATTTATTGATGTGCTTTTGTAGATTTTTAAAATATAATTTTCCTTGTGAATATTTGCTTGACAACTTTTATTTGCATTTTTCATGTATTACTACTTTGATATGTGTTAGTCTTCCTTTAAACAATACATACCCTTTTTCTTTTTGTAACTATTTCATTTTAAATAAGGTATATTAGTTTTAAAAACATTGCTTGAAAGTTGCACAAATGTAATGATTCATATGTTGTTCATGTTGCCTTTTCACTACATCTATGCATAATTCTTGGCTTGAAGTCAATGAAGGTGAAATGCTTTATGTGACTTTAATTAGTCACAATGCTCATGTTTCCTTTTCTGTATTTTATTAGTTTTACTTAAAAATAGTATTTTCACAGATGAATAAAAACTTAATTAAAACCAATCTAATGAAAATTTTCATTTAATTCTATTTATATGTTCCAAAGACTGTAGAATATAGCAGAATATAGCTATTATTTATTGTACTTGTAAAGGACTTGCATCCATACATTTGCCACACCTGTGTAAGTGCCATTGATTGATTTGATTTGATTTGATTTGATTTGATTTGATTTGATTTGATTTGATTAGGAGGGTCAGCATCCTAGGCCTTTAAGCATCTGATCTTAAATTTTTCTTCCAAAACACAGTAAAAATCTGCTGCTTATTTTTTACGTTTGTCTCCCACACCTTTAGGACAAAAAGTCAGTAAAAATGCAATGCCTAATAAAACTAAATAGCCAACAAAAAATTTAGAATAATATTAAAAAATCAAAAGCATAGTAAAAATTATTACAAGAGTCAAATTTCTGCAAAAAAAGGGCTTTTTTGAGGGAACTTATGAAAGTTTTGCAAGAAAACAAGCTCAGAGAGCACCAAGAACCTCTCAGAGATAACTTTAACAGGTAGGTCCTTACTGCACTGAAAATTTCAGGAAAGAAATTTGGGGACTGAGGGAAGATGGTTTTAAATCTAACACATGATGTTTAAATTATTTACTAACTTTTAAGTATATTTTAAAGCAATTATCTGTATAATATTCATTTATGTTTGGACATGTTGTTCCAGAGCTTGGGTAAGGTCACTGAGAATGACCTTTGTAGCAGATTTATAGCAGTAGGCAGGCTGTTAAAAGCTGTACATTATTCTAGCAATGTCACACTAGGCAAAAGCTTTCTATCATATTTATCCCACAACTCTCTTTTAGCAAAGGCCCTTTTTGATATTAATTACATATTCGTCTTAACAGTTTCTATCCATTTTATTGGTTCCTGTAGTTAGCCCCAAAGGAATTAGTGATTACACAGACTCCTAATGCTCTAGTATTTGCTGGTTTACTAATCAGATCTTGCGATGCATGAGGGACAGTTTAAAATAGAAAAGCAACAATTTGACCATTGCAATTTGAGATTCTAAACAAATTATGGCAATCTAAGCCAAAATCAATATCCTTAATTCATAAGCAATCTAGGCACTTCCAAATAGAGGCTCCTAGTGCTGATGACAAATAACATCATGCAGCTATTCTATCTTTTCCTAAACATGTATTTTCCTTTAAAGAAAAAAGACAAAGCAGTGAGAAAACTTGACACATGGAAAATAATGTTGCTTTGACTGCTAAAACAGGTGTCAAACTTACGGCCGGAGGGCCGGATGCATTACACGGCCACGGCCACCCGTTTTAGTGAAGGGTTAAAAGTCACAATACATAATGTGATGACATGACTTTGACACCCCTTCTCTAAAATACTGTGAAAAATCACAGAAAAGGCTCATTTGAAAGCACCCAAAATCTCCTATTGTTTTAAGTCCAATAAATAAGCTTACATACTGTGAATCATGCAGTCAACTATTGTAATGACCTTGGGAGACTGGGCAAAAAAAGGCTGCAAGGGAACAGTCAAATTTAAGACAGCATAGCCCAGAATGGATAGCGGGTGAGGCAAGAGGCTCAGAAGGGACCCTCTCCACTTTCTCAGGCTGCAAAGGGGATGGGAGGAAAGGATTCTACTTTCAGACTTGCAAGATTCTGTCAATGTGGCTTTACATTACATTAAAGTAGGATTAGCTCATCCGGTTATGATTCCTATCTGGTTTGTCCATACGGGCCAACACCTGCAGAACCACCACAGAAAATTTTGTCACAAAAACCTGTTAAATTATAAATGTATATTAACTACAACTAGTTGAGAGTTGAGATAATCACCCACTTGAGTCTTCCAATGTGAAGCCTCAAACACATTTACCTTTGAATCACATAATTTCAGAGTATTTTTAGAATCTTTTACATAGGGTAAACTTAGGATTCTTTGGTGATCTGCCATCCAAATACTAAGCATGACTGTTGCTACTTAGGGTGGTGGGGTTTTGTTGGGTTGTTGGTTTTTTTTACACAAGATCAGCAAGGTTCTATCACATCAGTTAGGTACTATCCCAAGTAGGCGGTGCCAAATTAATGATTAAGCTATATCATGGTTTAATAAACTTTATACAGCTGCTTTTTATTGCAGTTTTAGAGCAAGATCTTATTCCAGAACATAATGTGTGAATAAGAAGTATGCTATTGATAGACACACACACACACACTTTTCAGTTTTTACATGGGTGAGGCCAATAGAATTTGGGGTTTTTTCCCGATCTAAAGCAAAATATGAAAATTTGCTGCATATTTAGAAATTGCTTTGAAATTAACAGTACATGAGCCATGATTAACCTTCAGTTTTTTATTTCAATTAGTATACTCTCTAGACATAACTACTCCAATGTGTTTTTCCTAAACTTCATAAAATAAATTATTGGAAAAGATCAATAGAAATGTTTCATAGTGGAACTTTGGAGTATGTGTGTGCTGTAGTTGTAATGTCTTTTTAAAAAAAAAAATTGGGTGAACTATTTTCTGAGAAATCGTTGCAATCACTACACACAATTGTGAGTATACTTTTTAAAAGCTGCCTGTCATTAAAAAATGTAATTAAATAGAGGCAAGTGGCATATTCATGATGAAGCATCCAGGGAAAATTCACATAAGAAAACAATGGCTATGCAAATATGTAATAGTGAAACAATGTTAATAAATATTACTTCTTTGTTTTCTGTTTTCAATGAATATTTAAACAAAGACACTCAAAATGTTCTTCAATATCTTTATTTGCAGACACACACCATTGCTCACAAACCTTGTTTTTCTTTTCTTTCCCCACCTTTTCCCTGTAGTGAATTCTGTTTAAAAAATAAACAGAAGACTCACAACAATAAATTGGCAACGAAGCATGATAGCGACAAACTAAAGGAAAAGAAATCAGGCTTTACTTCCTGTTAGGAAATAAACTATTGTCTCAGAAGATCTATGGGTTGACTTCCTTCAAAATGAAGAAGGTCCATAAAAACATACAGCAGATTTGTATTATTTTTGTACTACCAGTAGCATAATTGACTTTGCTTAAATGAAAACATTTTTATAACTCTTTAGGCTCTCTGGCATTATCAAGCAGGGCATCTTTTTGTAAATTTGAGTTCCTTCTATCTTCAGCTGTACCTTGGATTCTGGCCAGGGTCAGTATTAGGTGGTACATAATCATTTCCTTTCATAGTGTACATTTTTTATGAGAGTGCCCTTGAGTCTTAAAAAGGTGACAGAAGACATTGTTCTACTAAGTCAGAAAAAAGATTAATAAACATTCCGTTTTCCTATGCGTGGCCAGTGCTTACATGGATTTTTAATGCAGTAGTCTGCTTCACTAGCCCCAGCTACTCAACCAAACAATCCTCAATATTTCCACTATTACAGTTCAAGAGATTATTATAAGCTTATTTAATATTTATAAATTTATAAATTTGCCCATCTCGAAATTGCAACTTTGGCCAGTGAACATGGCATTGGAAACCAATCATCATCAATAATATAATAATGTAATTTCATCCAAGGGCAATCTAACACAAACTATAGAACAGGCATGTCAAGGAAAAAAACCCTGCTTTGACAAGCTCACCCAAACTGCACACCCAGTGCCAGGGGAGCTTCCAAGCCTTCAAGAACTTACCAAATGCCAGCAGAGTTGGAGCCAAATGAATCTCAGTGGATATGATATTCCAAAGGGAAATCGCTGTGAACGAAATATCTCACTTTTTGCATCCCACTAATTGGCAGTGCTTGATAGATGGGATAAAGGAATGCGGTGGCTCAGTGGCTAAGACGCTGAGCTTGTCGATCGAAAGGTTGGCAGTTCAGTGGTTCGAATCCCTAGTGCCGCATAACGGGGTGAGCTTCCGTTACTTGTCCCATTCTGCCAACCTAGCAGTTCGAAAGCATGTAAAAATGCAAGTAGAAAAATAGGGACCACCTTTGGTGGGAAGGTAACAGCGTTCTGTACGCCTTTGGCATTTAGTCATACTGGCCACATGATCACAGAGACGTCTTCAGACAGCACTGGCTCTTCAGCTTTGAAACATGAGCACTGCCCCCTAGAGTCGGGAACAACTTGCACATATGTACAAGGGGAACCTTTACCTTTTAATAGATTGGATATGGAACATCCTGTTTATTGGTTATAGTGAACCAGGCAAAAACAATTAGAAAAAGCTCCCACATTTAATTCGGCTTCATGCCATGCAGGGTTTTATAGGTAGTAACCAACACCTGGATTGGACTCAGATGTCCACTGGAATCAGCACCCCTGACTGGTCCAGAGAATATCATGATTGTTGGTATTGAAAGCTACTGAGAAATCAAGAAAAACAAAGAAGAATGTAACATGCCATGCCACTTGCCCAAATTTTTCCACAATTCCAATAAGTGCTGTTTTGTCCTATATCCTGTCCTGAAGCCTTTTTGAAAGGGGTCTGAAAAATCCTCAAAGGCTCTTTGCATTTCAACCAATATGAATCAGCATGACAAAATTCAAGAAGCATGGTAAACTGCCACTAACTCTGAGATTACATTTTCAATCTCTCTTATTTCATGTAAAATGGATAAGTTAACACAATGAAGAAGAGGGGGGGGAGTGCCCAGAGTTGTGGCCCGCCGGCGGCCAGCTAAGCTGGCAGCAGAGTCAGACAGTGGGGAGGTTGGGGAAGAACTTGGCCCAGTCCTGGGAGCTGGGGAAAGGTCAGACAAGGGCTCTGCATCAGAGGCAGAGAGGAGGCCAAGGCCATCTGATAGTTATGTGCTGTCTCCGGAGTCTTGACATCAGTGAGGCAGAACAGCAGGAGCCTGTTCCCAGTGTGCACATGTGCAGAGATGCCAGAAGGCAAGAACAATTAAGGAAACAGGGTTGACTTAGGAGTAAGAGTTGGAGATGATTGGCCCCTCCCATAAGACATAAAAGGAGCAAACGGGATGTGAGCTTTTGCAGGAAGCAATTAGTTCATCTGGTCGGTTCAAGCTTCGAAAAGTTCTGTTTGACTCTTTGTTATTGGCCTTGCCCTGCGTTTGGCAATTAGTTCTCTGGCAGCATTCCAAGGGAGATCAGGTGGGTGTTTCTAAACATTCCCCTGAAAGACTGTTTGTGAAGCCTTGCGGACTGAATGACAATAATTCATTCACCGTGTAAATAAAAGAGGTTTTGCCAGGACTAAGATTGTGCTTTATTCTTTCTAAGGAAGCCTAGGTCAGAACAAGAGTCACTTCATGGTGAGGTGGGTGGCATATAAATTTAATAAATAAATACATGAAAATAAAAAAAAGTTTGTTGCATTTTCTTTAGCAGGCTTGGTGTTACTGCCATCTTTTGTCTGCTGGATAACCCCCTTCCCAAGTTAGGGGCACAAAACCATCTGTATTCACTATCCAGAGTAGAAGACTGCAGGTTTAATCTCTGTCTACCACAGCAGGGATAGAAAATGGATTGTCAATTGGTGTCCTCTTTCCTGACCCCTTTTTGGAACGTCTGATAAACCCAAAATGTAAGGGAAAATGTTAGTTCTCAGTGATGCTTTTTTAAAAAAGTTATTTCATTAAAATAAGAATGAAAAAGATACATAAACTCTCTGCTGTCTTTCTGACAGTATTCCTCTAACACTCATTGCAACTCTCGGAGCTGATTTTCAAAAAAACTCCAAAAAACAAAACCCGAAACCTTAGCTTCTCTGGCTCTCCTCAGTTAAGGGTTAATGGTGTGATGTGCTTCCTTTCATCTTGATTTTAAACTGTTTTCAACCAAGTAGCTGTATTGCAAGGAATTAATTTCAGGCAGGAATAAACAGGAATGCGATGCCAACAGTCAGACAAGCCAAGACTGACCTAAAATGGGGAAAATCAAGAGGCTGGGAAGTTTTCTTGACAAAAAGTCTTCCAGGATACAGAAAGTACGGGGAGGGACTACCCAACTACTAATGCAGGATTTTTTTTTACCAAATAAGCCCCTGAAGTTTTAGAAACCACTTGACCCGAGAAACAGTGCTTAAATCACTTACCTTTGCTGAAGTTGACGCACTGAGACATTTTCATAACAATATAAACTTGTGCTTTGTGGAAAGCCATTAAAGCGTCTCCTTTTTGTTGGAGCACTCTCCAATAGTGATTTCATGCCATTAGCACAGTATTTTCACCCTTTTCTTCAAGGGCATCTCTAGCAGTTCTCATAGCTTATGTTGCAGAACTAGACTTGTCACTTTAAAATATATACATGCAAGGCACTCAGTTCAAGCAAATACAGTAGTTTTTGTTAAGGCTGCCAAGCTGAGAATGCCTTTCCCACAGAGATTACAATTTATATAATATAAGCCGTGATGTAGCTGGATGGTTGGAACTGTCAAGTTTTGGTTCTTGACCAAGTTTGGTTTTCCTTTCCTTCTAAGGTCAAAGTAACCCAAAATGTGAGTGGATATGTATGTATCAGTGGTGGGTTGCCCCCAGCTCGCACCGGTTCTATAGAACCAGTAGTAAAACTGGTGGGAGGCTCCGCCCACCGACCCCGACGTCATTAAAATGCTTCTGCGCATGTGCAGAAGCTTCTGGGCTTGTGCGCGGCCCCATTGCAAAACGGTAGCAAAGGTAAGCAGAACCCACCCCTGGTATGTATGTATGTATGTACACTATGTATCTGTCTGTCTATATATTTAATATAGCTGCCATCTCATAGACATCAATGTGCGTAGCGCACATTGTGGGTAGCGCATACAAATAAACTACCCAAACAAAACCATGAAAAAACAAAGCAGATTTTAAAAACTTACAGAAGTAACCCATCTCTTAAGCCTGACAAACCAAATATGTGATTGTATTTGAACATCCTCAGCTGTGGGAGGAATTTTGTGGAGACATCCCATAATAGTAAGGGCTCCTAGGACCGTTCAGATCATAGCCCTATTGCATCACATGTATTCATCTTCATCAGCACAATTTACCGTGTACAATTTACCATGCGCTTACAAAAAAGGAGAAACAAAAGAGTTGACATACCACCACCACCGATGCTCCGTCAATCCTGGGTTTTTGCAATGAGACAACTTTGAAGGGTTTTGCTGAAAAATAGACTTTCAAATTTTGTCTTAACCAATTGGTAAGCTCATTGCACAACCATGTTAATGATGTAATGTAGAAATCTAAGAAAGGATGCAGCATGGAGACTATTGTCCATGCTTTTCACTGGAATACAAATTGGTAGCAACTGATATTCCAGCAAAAGATCTTCACCAGATGAAAATCAACATGGTGTGTGTGAATTTTTGCCCACATAATGCAAGTTTTTGCATTGCAGCACTTTAAACTTTGTTCAGAGCATCCTCGCCTCAACCCTGAGGAAGGGCCCACATATGGCTTCAAGTGAAAAAGAAGCTATTCTATCGTTATTTCACTTATTCTGACAGGTAGATTTGGTTTGATTTTTTTTCCACGGTCTTTTGGGAAAGTTTATTAATACTTAGTCCTACCTCAAATATAGGTTTATTTCTATTTTTTAAAAAACCTCTTTCATAAGGCAGTGTGAATTCTGTGCAAAATTATATAAAAGATGTTATAAATGTTGCATGCAGATGTCTATATTAAGCCTCCCAATGCTTTAAAAAAAGACATCTGATGGGGATAATCTAAGTAAAGAGCAAATTATAGTTTACCATAAGGATAGTTTACCCTAACCATCTTACTCTTCTGGTTTATTTAAATTCTCAGTGTGTAATTTTGGGGGAGAGGGCATGGGGCATGGTTGTGTATGTAAATCAGGGCAGAAATGCTTGAGAAACTCCATTTCTGATCTCTCCAGCCTTGATCCAACTTTAGATGAGCCCTTGGAGATGATGAGAAATAGGGAGATTGACCATTTGGGTGATTACTGGTTACTTCTGGCAATGCTATCCCACCAAGAACCAAAAAATCTTTCTTAGTAGAAAGAAGAGCAACATGTATTCAATCTTTGAGAAACCATTTTTTCTTGAAATTCGATACAAGCATAGTGTTGGCTGCTATCCCATGGGGCTACTATAGCAATGTATTAATATGAACTGCTTTGAAAATATTGGAAACGTTAATTACACCTGATCGTAAAAAGTTGTGGTAGGCTTTCCCCATAGCTTATATCAACATAAATATAGGTATAGCATTAGAATCCATGTTTATAAGTAGGGAATGCTAAAATCAGGATTATGTAATGTGTTAACATAAAGAACTCCACACTCTAGATAGAAGATGAAATTATTTATTTGGGTAGAAACTTAGATTCAATATATATGGTGGTACATAACATAAATCCTTGTTCATCTATGTATTGGATACATGGAAATGGTGGTTTAAGAGTTTCTAAACAGTGGAAGTTCTTGCAAATCGGCCCTTCGCTTCTCCTTCCAATCCCATTCTCAGAGTAGCCTTGAGAACATTCAGATTATCTTCCACTTCTGAGAAGCTAGCCAAGATGTTCACAGCAAAGCTTCAACAGCACTGCTTCAAATGAAGTCCCATTCTCTGTCAAAGCCCAGCCACATCTATTTTGCTCAAAGCGATTAAGACTTGAGGAGACATCAGTGAGAAGAAGACTGGGAAAACACATATATCTCTCACTCAACACAATTCATTGGATTGCATCTAGAAAACAGTATCTTGGCTCAGCAGCCAGGATACCAACAGCTCACATTATTTAGGAGACAGAGAGATGGGACGGAATTAATAGAATGTATTTTAAGAAAATAAATACTGTGCTGAACATATTTACAATATGGAATTGCTGGCTTTCCTGCACAACTGGTATACAGGACATTTAGCCCATGTGTAATGTTCACAATCAACATGATATATACATAAGAAATCCTAAGAGTATCCTCTGAGTATTTACAGGATGTACCAACTGGGTATATTTAGAATTGGACAAGTAAGAAGAAATTCATCAGTTTCTTCACTTCAGTAACAAGCGAACTCCAAACATCTCACTGAAACTCAAAAACATTAATGTGTTGCTGGCTATCAACCAGATAGCCCGATTCCAATTATTACTTTCACAGAAACCTATTGCTTTCTGGTATATCTTCCCTTCCTAAGTGAATTGTCTTTCTCTTTTCTTCCTCCTTAGAAATTGAAGGTTTTAATGGAAGTTCCAGCAATGTTCTATTTGACCTGATTACACCCAGGTTTTAACTTGAAACATATCAGGAAAAGTATTGCACACGCACACACACACGAAACCCTCATTCACGTACTGCATGGTGCTGCTGAACTTTTACAAAAAAACACCTCAGCCTCTGCCATGGGTTGCCGTTAAAATTTGAAAAGGTCTATGAAGTGCTGAGGTGACACTGGTGTGAAGCACCCGGTGGGATCGTTAGCTGTACAAGGATGACCCGTGTCCTAAAGAAAGGAAAAACACCGTTATTCTTGTTATGGACTAGAAAATTGCTGGCCACCAAATGGGACTTTGTACAGGAAGCAGCGCTGAGACAAAGGAACATCTGGGTCAAAGTCTCTTGCTTCTATTTTTAAATCAGAACTGAGGCTAGATCAAAACATCTCTTGAGCTCTAAGGCCCCGCAAATAATTCTAGAGTTCAAGAATGCACAGCTTGTAACGCAAGCCACAGCTTACCCCCTTAAGCACTTGCCAAAAGTTTTTCTTTCAGTATGAAACAAGAGGGAGAGATTATTAATGCACTGGTATTTATTCCTAGCCTGTCAGCTACAGTAAATATTTACTTGAAATATATGGGAATAATTATTTTGCATGTACTTAAGTAAAGTCACATGGGTGCTTTGTTCAGTCCCACTCGCTCCGAAACTGCAACTTCCAACGTACTATTCAAAGGTCAAGCATAATTCTTGGCTGGAAAAAAACCAATTGATTTCATCTCTCCTAGAAAGATTTTGGGAAATACAGGTAGTCCTCAACTTACAACCATTTGTTTAAAGACAGAAATTACAATGGCCTCAAAAAAAGTAACTCACAACCTGTCCAGGAGTGAAATTCAGCCGGTTCTATCCAGCTAGGGCAAACCGGTAGCAGTGGCTGCGGGAGGCTCCGCCATCTGCGTGGACGTCATGACATCGCTTTTTTGCGATGATTTTAAGCCTCTGCGCATGCACAGAAGGTTTTGCGCATGCGCGGATGGCGCCTGCACATTTGCGAACCAGTAGGGAAGGTAAGTGAATTTCACCCCTGAACCTGTCCCTGAAGTTACAACCATCGCCTACTCCTGTGGTCATGTGTTCACAATTTGCATTTACCACTGGTTGCAAGAAAAAGCGTCCTTCCAACAAGCAAAGTCAATTGGGGAAGCTAGATGTATTTATTTATTTATTTATATCCCACCTTTATTATTTTTATAAACAATTCAAGGCGGTGAACATATCTAATGCTCCTTTTTCTTCCTTTCCCCCACAACAACAACCCTATGAGGTGGGATGGGCTGAAAGCGAGTGACTGGCCCTTGGAGTGTACCACATCAGCAAGACAGCTGCAGATAAGTCTTAGGAACTGTCTTAGGGAAAGACGTTATCTGGGATTGTCTATATCAGCTAATAGCAAATCTTGTGAGCCTTAGCCTCTACTCTCAGAATATCAGCACTAGGGTTGGTCTACTCCACAGCTGAATACTGTGCTCCTGTTTAGCTTAATAGCTGCCACACCAGCAAGATCGATGCTAGACTAAATGATACAATGAGGATCGTAAGCGGTTGCATAAAATCTACTCCTACTTGCTGGCTCCCCATCTTGAGCCACATTGCACCACCAGCCCTATGAAGGCAGAAAGGAATACAACAAAATTATGAGAAACCCACTTCTTCCTGTGCATGCTAATCATCCTCATCTATCAATTGGCAGTCTTAAATCCAGGAAGCCCTCTCTGGCACTCGCTCAGCAGCTGTCTAACAACTTTGACGTCAACACACAGTGGAAAGCCAAATGGGCAGTTACGTATATGACCCTACACAAAAGGTGGCAGGTTTTGACCTTCCTCGCCAGCATTGGTCAACTCTGAACAGGATCCATACCAAACATGGCATCTGCCAGGACTTATTGTTTAAGGGAAGTCTTGTCTCTACCCCTGTGTGACTGTGGTGCTCCTCAACAAAATATCCACCACACTGTGTCTGAATGTCCATCAAGAGTTTACACCGACCCAATGTCTGATTTTTTTCAATATAGACCAGTTTGTCCTTGAATGGCTGGGTGGGCTGGACATTAACATTTGAACTACTATAACTCCATGTGTTTGCCATACGCTAAATAAATAAATAGCAAATCTTGTGTTCCAGACTAGATTCTTTCACAGCCATACCTGGAAATGCTAAAATCTACTCTTAATTATGGCCAAAGCAGGTGCTTTACTATTCTTCTCAAAGGATTCTTATATATTTTATAACCAGTGGTGGGTTTCAAATTTTTTTTACTACCAGTTCTGTGGGCGTGACTTGGTGGGCATGGCAGAGGAAGGATACTGTAAAATCTCCATTCCCTCCCCACTCGAGGGGAAGGTTACTGCAAAATCCCCATTTCCTCCCGATCAGCTGGGACTTGGGAGGCAAAGAATAGATGGGGGCGGGGCCAGTCAGCATTTTTACTACTGGTTCCTCCAAACTACTCAAAATTTCCGCTACCGGTTCTCCAGAACTGGTCAGAACCTGCTGAAACCCACCTCTGTTTGTAACACATTTTCTCTTTCAGGCAGATGAAGCCAAGAATTAGGTATGCTTGCATTACAATTCCCGGTGACTGCAGTTCTTTCTGAGAAGTTTCTAAGACTTAGTGCAGCTTTCCCTAACTTTTCCAGGACACTGGGAATAAAATTCCCAAATTCCTGGCGAGGCTAGCTTGGAATTAACAGGCTCAAAGCCACTGCCTTCCAAAGGCCCCAAGTTGAAGAATAATACCAGGGCATTGTCACTTGGCTTAAGAGCTTTCAAAAAGTTCATGATATAAAATGCATCTGTGATACCGGGCTCATATAACATGATCAATAATTAGGTAATTTGCTTATGTTTAAGTTTGTGGAACAAACCTAACCATTTGCATGTAAACTATGATTTATGGCATAACACCATCTGGGAGCTTAATCACCTAATATTCCAAAGTGAGTTACTTTGAAACGGAACACTATGATGCTACACAGGAAAATCAGAATTTCTACTTGTAATGCGGTCTTCAAATGAAGCACTTAAAAATAATAATAAAAAAAAGTCTCACACTGAGAGATTGTTGCTTTCCATTTCCTTAACTACCGCAGAGCAATATATTTCCCACAGTGCTTAGATTTTCAAAGCCCTTTTATTCATTCAGAACAAATGCATATAGCTACCAGGTCATTTAAAAAACAAAAAAAGTCATCTTGTGATGCATTATCTGTGCACAGATCTGCTTTGATAAATGGCTGAGGTTGATGGCAGTTTAAGAATCCTTTTTAACTCTTGCCCTCCTTGTCTCTTTCATTTTCTGCAACCCTGCTACTATTCTACAATAGTCAGTTCTAGCAAGTAACTTTGCAAGGAGAATAAAAACCCAACAGCCTATGTGTTTCTACAAACATACAATGAGAGAAAATCGTTCCTGGTTTCCAGTTAATTAGTATAGGGTCTCCTGCTGAAACAGAGGGTTGGATTTGAAAACTTCAAAGGTGTCTTCCAACTCTTTCATTATTCTATGTTCTATGTTTTCAGTTGAAGGCATGCTGGCTTCATAATCCAGATGTTATTTTTACACACAGAGAGAGAGAGAGAGGGAGGGGGAGAGAGAGAGGGAGGGAGAGGGAGGGAGAGGGAGAGGGAGAGACCTTTTATTTTTCTTTGCTCCGTTTTTTCCCAAATTAATTGCCAGAAATAGGAAGTGTCCCATTTCTACCCATGAAGACTTAAAAAAACAAACAAACCCTAAGCTCATTAGCTAAAAAGAGAAACAGAAACATTTACCAAAATGTTTAGAAATAAAGATTGACTTTTGTCACCCAGGCTGCCCCAATAATTGTTGAAAGGCTACATTTTGTACACTAGAGTAGAATTTATTTTTTTTTCAATCTGGGACCCTTTTAAAAATCAATTATTGACACAACTGTATGTTTTTGGGTTTTTTTAGAAATAAGAGGGGGGAAAGTTTTAATGGGGCAAGCAAATGAAAACAATGCTTTGAAAGCTCATCACATAACGAAGGAATCATCCTGTATTTTGCACAGAAGCCTTGTATCCTTCATCTCAAGAGGCTTCATGAACTGCTGTTGTGAAAATTTGTGGCAATGTGCCAATGTAAAGTGTTCCTTATTGAATTACTGTTCTACAGAGTTAATCTCCACCCAGTACTGAGATCAAACTTACACATGAACAATAATGTAATCGTTCCATCTCTCTGTCATAGCCCAAAAGCCTTTTTATATCAAGATCCCCAATGGACACTGCAGCCGTCATAAATACATGCCATTTGCCAAGAAGCTGAATTCTGATCACATGACCACGGGGACGCTGCAATGATCATCAACGTGAAAAACATAAGTCACTTTTTTTTTTGTATCATCGTAACGTCAAACAATCACTAAATGAATGGTTGTAAGTCGAGAATTTCCTGTATTCTATGCCTCACAGTGGCCAACTGGAAGTATTTGGAAAACTCCAAAGCCCAGACTGTGTAGGATAATAGTTCACTTCCCATCAACTAGCATTGGTAATATTAATTTAGGAGTAGAAAACAGCCATCAATATCAGTTCTCATTGATAACTTCATTAGTTCAGTCTGCTTTTATGAAATATTGTTTATTTATGAATTAAAACAGCTTCAGGAAGCTTCATTGCTTAATTACGTGCTTTATCAAAAGCATTTTCTTCTCTCAACCTAGGCATTTAATTGCAATAAATATCACCTCATTTAATACAATGAGAGGAGAAGAAAGCCTTTTGTTATATTATCCCTGCAATTTAAAGTTATACACCTCTACTCAGTTCTCCCCTTCCTTGTTCTGCGCTAAAAAGGCCCAATTTTTATCTGATAAAGGAGATACTCGAGCCATATAATCCCTTTGGTGGCCTTTCCATGCCATTTCCAGTTTTATAGTTTTCTTTTTCAGGTGTGGTGTTCAAAAGCTGTATGCAATCCCCCAAGCAAAGTCTCACCTGAGACATGTTTTAGGTATTTCAACATCAGCAGTTTTATTTTCAATCCTCCTCCTAACTATACCCAGCGAGGTTTTTGCTTTGTTTACAATCACTGCCAGTGGGTTGACATATTCATCAAATTGTTCACTATGATTCTAGGATTCCATTCCTAATCAATCAGTCACTGCCAAGACAGTAACAGTGGCAAATTTTCCTGGGCCAGCATGCATTATTTTGCTTGTTTGCACGGAATAGTTTTTGCCATTCTGAGGCTGCCCAGGTTGGAGAGATTCTTTGGGAACTCTTCATAATCTTTTCTTGATTTCACCATCTTGAACAGCAAACATGGGTACTGTATTTTTCGGACTATAAGACGCACTGGAGTATAAGACGCACCAACATTTCAAAGAGGAAAACAAGAAAAAAAAAAGTTTTGGGCCTCTGCACATCAGGCTTTTGCCCTCCCTGGCCCCCAGGAGCACTCTGCAGGACTCCCAAACCCTCTGCACATCCCATTTTTGCCAAAAACTGGCCTGTTTTTGGCGAAAATGGGACATGCGGGGTGGTGTTTTGGGAGGACAAAAATGGCTGTATTCAGTGTATAAGATGCACCAACATTTCCACCCTCTTTCAAGGGGGGAGAAAAGTGTGTCTTAAACTCCGAAAAGTATGGTATGTCATTACTCAGCCCTAACCCTAAGGCCCAGAGGCTAGATCTGGCCCACGGGGTGCTTAGATCTGGCCCGCGGGGCCATCCTAGAAACATCAAAGGTTGCCAAGCTCCATTTTCACTGGCAGAAGATGACAGGAGGCTGTCACAGCTGAAAATGGAGCTCTGGAGCCTGTTTTTGCTGGCAGAGCGCTTGGGCCACCATAGATGTCCCCAACACAAGTGACGTCAAGCTGGCCATGCCCACCCTAGCCACGGCCCCCCCGGCCCCCCAGGTCAAACACAACCCTGATGAGGCCCTTAATAAAATTGAGTTTGATACCCCTGCTATAAATCATCTGTGTACACATTGAAGCATTAGTTTCACACATGATCCCTGGTAGGCACAACCTTGCACATCCTGTCAATGGGAGGATTTTCCATTTATTCCTACTCTGCTTATTATAATCGACTGCCAGTCCATAAAAGTGCTCGTCCTCTTATGGCACAACTGACTTTGCTTAGAAACTTTTGGAGATGGCATTTGCCAAGAGCTTTTTTCAAATCCAAATATAGAATATCTATTAGATCACACAGGTCTATACACAATAACCTAAAAAACCCTAACTGACTAACTACTAGCCAGCCAACCAACTCTATCTATCTATCTGTCTGTCTGTCTGTCTGTCTGTCTGTCTGTCTGTCTGTCTGTCTATCTATCTATCTTTTTTGCATCTGAAGACACATTATTTTTTACAAAGTTCATTCTTCAAATACAGAAATATCCCTCTTAATAATTCTTTTAACCTTTGCCCTGGAAGATATGTTAAATTAACTGAAATGATTTTCAATCTATTTTGAAAAAAGTAGGTTTATATTTTATTAGACTATATAAACAAACTAACCATATACAAACTAACTAATAAAATACTGTGGCATTTTTTTCTAAGAAAGAAAAGAGAAAAAGAAATTAAAGAGAAAGCTAAAAGTGCAAGGAAAGAAGTAAAATAAAAATAGGAAAGAAAGAAAAAAGATACAAAGAAGTGAGTTCCAATATTCTTCACAGCAGCTATAAGTGAAAACATATTTTAGTTCCTTTCTCTAAGGTTATATCAAGATTCCCTTCTTTCTGTAATTTATCCTGCCTAATCATCAAAACCATAAATCACAAGTTCATTTTTTCATTTCTATGCATACAGGAAAAAACTAGGGTTATATTGTGTTTGTTCTTCAGATTTTGAAAAATAGCCAGTGTTAAAGTACTTATTTTTTTGTGAAAAGATCAGCAATTTTGTATTTAACTTCTTTAAGAGCTGCTATTTAGTTTGTCAGTTTGACTCCTCACTTCAGTTGTTGTTACTTCAGTTAATAAAATGGCTGCTCTAGTTTGATGCGGCTTGTTATAAAATAACCATTTTCCAAAAGGCAAACTGCTGAGATTGTTCTCGACAAGCCCTCCCATCCCTGCAGGATGTTTTCTAGCATCTCTGGTGATTTTTCATTTTCCCTCCCCCAGTGGAAAAGTGCTCCTTTATGTAAATCTCTGCACTTTAACTCACACATCATTTTTACTTTCTAAGAATGCTTTATGAGGTCCTAAAACCTTGCTGGACCTTTCAGGCACGCCAATTTCCAATGTTAAAATATTTGTTTTTTCAAGAACAGGTAAAACCTGGGTGGCTGCAAGAGAAATATCTCTGGAATTCAATATTATTGAGTTCAATATTATTGAGTTTGTGTTACATTCTAAACCATCAAGTTTATTCCCTCTCTTCCCATAGATTCTTTGAATGATACATCATCATTATTATTATTACTATTTAATTTTCAAATTGATTCACAGTATGGAACTGGTAAAAACTTAACAGTTCAAGTCCTAAACAAGGACCTAAGAGCTGTTAAGGTAACTGCTGAGTATATCAGGATATCAGGTCTAATAAATTCAAAATTTCCATGTATCTAAGCAGCTCTCTGGGTTTTTCTCCAAAGGCTCCTATTACTATTGGTACAACCATTGATTTCTTCCTCTGTAGTTGTTCAACTTCAATTTGCAAATCATAATATTTTTTTATTTTTTCTAGCTGTTTGTCTTCAATTTGTGCATATTATTATTATTATTATTATTATTATTATTATTATTATTATTATGTTAATCTTTGGTGAGATTCACAGCCTTTGA
>JANHZT010005823.1:6025-24942 GCA_032468215.1 Stegonotus admiraltiensis | reverse complement strand
TATAAAAGTTTGATAAATACATACATACATACATACATACATACATACATACATACATACATACATGGCTGAGTGGCCAGCTTCAGAACAGGTGCCAAAAAATAAAAATAAAAAAATAAGACAGGATCTTATTTTTGGGGTACCTTTACGGAAGAGGGGTCTGTTGTAACTTTGAACAGTTGCTAATCGACCAGTCATAAGTCAAGGATTATCTGTAGTTATTTTGTGGTGGGAATTTATCCACAGAAAAAGATTTATTGATAAATAAAAATGATGCTCTATTCTTACCAAGATGCAACTAAAAAAAATTAAACTATAATCTAATTCCATAGCCTATTCAGACATGGAATGTTTTTTCAATGTCTTTTATTGATGACATTATTATTTGTTTAATCCCTTTATAGCTAAGGAAAAGAAGTATAACCTTTGGCTACAATAATGTTACACATATTGCTATCAAAAGTTAAAAATACATGACTTTCTCTTTTTACTTCCCATTCCTTTTTTCATGTTATATCATTTTTTTTCAAATTGTCAAGTTGAAATGAAGTTTACCTTCTTTTGATGGATCTATAAATAATCTTGGACCTTCTCAGACTGAAGAGTGGGGCATTAATAAATAATGTCAGGAGAGCTCTATTTTTAAAATATTGATTTGTTATTTTAAGGTATTCCCTTCGTCCAAATGTTGTACAAATTCGCAGAGCCTACGGATCCTATTATAAACATTAACAGAATGTGTAACAAAATTCTGATTTAATATTGCTTTAGTTTAACGTTTGTTAAAACGATGAGTACATCTGCAAAGCAGTAAGGCATTAGTAGTATAGTACTGTCTTATGAATTAACAAGTGCCTTTTATTCCTTGCTTTTATGTTTTTTTCGTCAGATTTTTAAGCTGCAAGAGTTGTTAACTATAAGGTAAACATACCTCATAGTATGTCTACTAAACATACATTTAGAAATACCCCAAATGAATACATAAATAGATTCTCATTACTTATGCCCCCACAGCTGCTCTTTTAAGGCCAAGATATTAATGATGTAATGATTTAAATTGACAGAGCTGTTGGCATTTACTTTGCAGGGGTGAAAAGCAGTGTATGATAACACTGTCTGCTGTGAACTTTTAGAAATTAACACGAGGTGGGGCCAACCCATGAACCTCAGAAACTAGTAATAGCAATACTATTAGTGATATTTATAACTGTTGCAAGATGAATGCTGGCTGTCTGCCCATCTTCTAAAAAGCAGAGCAGGCTGGCTGAAGTACTAATATTAGAAGGGGTCTTATAGCCAGGGGCATATGGGACAAGACAGCCATAAAAATGTGCTACCTTTTTATGAGGTTTAATAAGCAGTCCTTGTTCTAATACCCCAAAGGCATTACAATCCCTGATATTATTTGACTGGTTCTCTTCAACTCTCTCTCCATTCATCATATTTCAACATCAGAAAATAGGCTATAAGAAAGTGACATTGATGTAAAAATACTTCAAATTCCTGTTTTTATGGGGATTAGACTAGCAAATTGGGGCATTAGATCCTATCAGAAAAAAGGACAGGATCCAATTCAAATCCACAGTTGGCCATATATCTGGCCCCCTTTTGGACATCACTTGCTCTCAGCCAAATATAGTTTGTGCATCTATTAAAAAAAATGGGTGAGGAAAAACTATCAATTCTACCTGTAAATCGCTTCAAGGAAGGAAAACATGTATTGTGTAGTCAGCTCACAATAGGTTTTTATAACAATGTTTACTCTAAAAAGGATTAAAGGGATACAGTAAACCCACAAAACCACACAAAATTATGAAAGAGCCATAAACACTCAAGAGAGGCCACTCAGGAGCAATTACATCTAATGCCCTTATCATCTCTGAATTCCAGAGCTTGGTTAGGTATGTGGTAGAACTGCTTTCCAAACTATCAGGAAGACACCAAAATGTCTGCTGCATATCAGTCAGATCCTAACTGCTGCCTCCATTTCAGAAGTCATACAGTAGGTACCAACAAACTGGATGGTAATGAAGAAAAAAAAAAACTTTGAAAAAAGACAATTACAGCGTCCTCTATCTTCAAATCATTATCCATTTGATCTAACATAAAGACCAGGTCTATCAAATTGTTGCCTACAAGAGTCAAATGTGGATTTGGGTTTGCCTCAGCATCCTATATGAACTCAGCCACTATGATCTGTAGATTGCAGCTTAGTGTGTTGTGAGAACAAGTGTGGCTTATTATGAAGGAGAAACCCACTGTCCTAGCCTACTCAGTTAACAATGGAGCTGAAACGGAATTTGAGCATAGGTCTCTACTAGACCAAGTCACATGCATTAGAACTGTAATTCAATAAGTGTTAAGCTTTCAGGGTTATATTAAAACAGCCTTCACTGCACATCAACAGTGACTTTTCCTGAAATACATTACAAAATGCTGGGGGCAGGGAATCCAATAAAGTCCCATATCTATTTATTCAGAAGTACATCCTAGAGAAATCAATAAGACTAACTTTTGGATAAATCTATATACAGTCTTTTTGTGCTTTAGAACATGTACTCAAATTGAGAATCTGATTTGACAATTATATCTGTGAACATTTCACAACCCAACAATTTTAATATTATACCCTATTATATTATATAGTTATGGAGGATCAGAGTAGTGTAAAATTTCAAATTCCCTTTACATAGGTTTCAGTAATTTTATGAAACACATATTATATACTACTATTACTAATTTTAGCAAATGTTAATGATTGTGCTTTTTTGGGGGCAATGTACATGTAGACCTATAAACCTGAATCTACCAATAATTTAGGGCAATTTCAATCTGATTGGTAGTGTTTTCACTCTTTATGAAATTAATGCTGTGGAATCCAATGCATTTTAAGATACAGAAATTTAGTTTTGTGAGGGGGAAAAATGTAAATGAAAAAAAATATTCTGGAAAGTTTCTCATTATATAGATCAGTTATTTTCAAGCAACAAGATTCTTTTTAATAAAATATTAAAGATTGATGCAGGTAGTCCTCAACATACGACCATAATAGAGCGCAAAATGTCTGTTGCTAAGCAAGAGTTAAGTGAGTTTTGCCTCATTTTATGAACTATTCGCTACAGTTGTTAAGCAAATCACTATGGTTGTTAAATGAATCATGCAATCATTAAGCAAATCCAGCTTTCCACACTGACTTTGCTTATTGGAAGCTGGCTGGGAAGGTTACAAAACGTGATCACATGACCCCAAGACAGTGCAATTTCCATAAATACATGCCAGTTGCCAAGGGCAAAAAATCTGATCATGTGACCATGTGGGGATCTATAACAGTAGTGAGTATGAAAATCGGTCATAAATCACCTTTTTTCAGTGTCATGGTAACTTCAAACGGTCACTAAACAAAAGGTTGTAAGTCTGGGACTACCTGTACATTAATGGGATGTACAGGTAGAAATCACTCATGGGACAAACCAGGTAGAAATCACAACTAGATGAGCTAATTCTACTTTATGTTAAATTACATCAATAAAATCTTGCAAGTCTGAAAGTACAATTCTCACCTCCTTCTCCTATACCAGGGGTGTCAAACTCGCGGCCCGCAGGCCAGATGCGTCACGCGCAGGCCACCCCCACCCCCGGTTTAGCGAAGGGGGAAAAAAATCACAATACATCACGTGACATGAGTTTGACATCCCTGTCCTATACAGCCTGAGAAACTAAGGAAGGTCTCTTCTGAGCCTCCTGCCCCAACCACTATTCAGCTGAAGGGTATGCTGTCTCTTATTTGACCATTTCCTTGACAGTGTCTCTTTGCCCAGTCTCCCAAGATCTTTTCCACATATCATAATAAATGAATAATTTTATTTATGCATTTATTTTTTGCCTGTTTTTATATTGTTTCTCTTGCACTCATTTTCAAGTGGTATATACAAATTATTAGATATAGAAATAAAATTACAATACACTAAAATTAATAAACATAAAAGCACAGAAATTAAGAAGGTTGGGGAAAAAAAGCAGTCTGAAACATTTGAGCCCTGAATGGAGAAAGATAGCACAATTCAATGTGTTGGCTAGGAAAATATAAAAGTATTATCCAGTATGAAGCTTGACATATCCTAATGTGTTTTAAAATGACTTATTTTATAACATAAATCCCAGCAGCTCTATTTATCTCATTTAAATGTCAGTTCAGAGCATCTCTCTTGGACAGTAACCTCATCCCAGAATCTAGCTTTTAGGGAAGAGTCATGAATTTTTGACAAGGCTCTCAGTCAGGGAGGAAAAAACCCAAATGAAACAGAAAAGCGGCCAAATACCTAACTTATGCTTTCAAAGATGATAATGCTGGACTTGCAATAGCTGCCCTACAGAATAGACATTGATGCTTTCAGAAAACAGTTGTGAAAACCAAAAGAATAATCAGTTATCTTCAACAACTTGATTTCCTTGTTACCTCAGAGACTATTTAATAAGATGAAAAATACCACCATGCCTAAAACTCATGTCATTAAAATTAAAGAGGTATTAGCTTCCAATTTAACTGGCACTAAACACTTAGCATGCTTGAAAGACAAATGCTTCATAATTAGAAGATTGAGTACAATTTTTGCAAGCTGAGCATCTCCTCTTGAAGGATAAAAATATAACCTCTTCTCCCAAAGGCATTTTATGTTTTTATTAATCTTCCCAAGGCAGTGAGTACTTCTCGTGTCTTTCACTCACACACAGCACTAACCTGACAGATCTAGCTCAGCCGTTGACACTAAGTTGGCCAGACTCCAAGCCTCACTCCGGGCTGCCAATACAAATTTGTGAGCGCTGATGTACCTGTCTCCCACCTTGATCTTCAGGTCACTGAAGAAACAGAACAAACATAACTTTGGATTAGATGACTTGGTTTTCTGCTAACCACATCAAATTGGAAGAAATCAGATGAGTCGCGGTGGGGACATAGTAAAATATGGGTGCTTTCCATGTGCTTTGACCCAGTTTTCAGGTCTTTATAATGCCTGAGAACCTTAAAGCAATTTCTTCTTTCAGCATTTTTGGGAAACATCTGCTCAGAGACTGGCAAGAAAATGTAGGCAAGCAAAAGAAAAAGAAAAAGGGATGGTAACTAAGATAATACTTCTCATTGCTTATTATTTGCAAGCACAAAAGAAAAACATTGGGAAGTTGGGTAAAATCCCTTTCTCTACTCAGGAAAAAATATTTTAAAAGGCTGCATCTTCAGCTAATTCTGGTTATTTTTATTTGTTTGCAAATCTTAAAATAACAATATGATAACAATGAGAGTAACTGTAAGTCATCACATCTTTTAAAGTAAAAATACTCTTAATTCACACACACACACACACACACACTTTTCTCTAAACACTTCTCACATATGCCATCTAATTTCAGCAGCAAGCCTTAAGCTTTTCAGTGGCACAATCCTTGACTTTGCTCATTCTCATGTGTGGAGTTCATTTTCAAGAATGCATCCCTCAAGATAATGCACCAAAGTAATGCTCAGAACAGCTTGCTAAAGGATAGGCCTCAGTCTTTTGAAAATATAGCTTGAACTTAATTCCACATCTTGAAACTCTAATGCACAAAAGCAAACTAGTTCTTGTGTATTTGGATCTAATTTATAAATTCTGTCCAATTAATACATTTTCATGTACATCCTCCTTCAGAGTTATATTTTATTAGTTGGTCTCCCTGTATTTAATCTAGTTCCTCTATGGTGTTCTAAAGGAAGAGTACACTCATAAATAGGGAGGAAAAATGATTATTCATTATTTTTCCCTAACCACACCCAGTAAAAAGAAAAAGGCAGCTAGAAGCCCATAGTTGGCAATGTATGCTTAATTAAAAGCTAAGACTAAGAAACTCTGCAGATTTAAATGTCAATGAGGACTAGAAATGGTAAAGTTTAAAATTTAGACCATGGAGCAAAATCATATTAATTTGATCATTGACTAACATTCAGAATCAATCAACAAAACTTCTATTTAATCAACTGATAAATCGTAATGTACAATGGCTGTGTTTGTATATAGTTAAATACCTGGAAGATAAATTCACAAAAAATACTAAGCTTAGTTAGTGATATCCTAACTAAGGCAGTTGTTAAATGAGTCATGCCTGATTTTATGACCCTTTTTGGCATGGTTATAGTTTAATGAGTGAACATGGAAAATGGGGTAATTTCATAAAAAGATTAAATATGTTGTATGAATGCCGTCAATGTGCTTGAGATTCAGCGAGGTATAGAGCCTAAAACTAGATTACAGAGAGTCCTCAACTTGCAACCACAGTTGGGATCAGAATTTTTCTTACTACACAAGGCAGCTGTTAAATGAGTCATGCCCGATTTTATGACCCTTTTTGGCATGGCAGTTAAATGAATCACTGCAGTTGTTATATGAATCATGTGATTGTTAAGCAAATCCAGCTTTCTCCATTGACTCTGATTGGCTGGGAAGGTCACGAATGGTGATCACATGACCCTAGGGTGCTGCAACCATCGTAAATTCATGCCAGTTGCCAAATACCTGACTTGATCATGGGCTGCTGCAATGGTCACAAATGTGAGGACTAGTTCTAACTCACTCTTTTGAGTGCCACTTCAAAGAGTAGCTAAATGAGTTGTAAGTTGAGAACTATCTGTAGCTTATCACAATAATAATTGCTTCACCTACTGAGAAAGAAATGGCTCTCAGTCTGTTACAATATATGGGCAAGAGAATGAAAATGAGATACAAAATTTGAACCTTGGGTATGCTGCAGCAGGCTTTCTGAATAGAAATAAAGAATTAGGAATTAGGAATTAGGAATTAGGATAGGATAGGATAGGATAGGATAGGATAGGATAGGATAGGATAGGATAGGGGATGGGGATGGGGCTGGGGACAGGACAGGATTCTTTATTGGCTAAAATGTGATTGGACACACAAGGAATTTGTCTCCAGTGCATAAGCTCCAGAGATAAATTCCTTGTGCATAAGCTAATTTAAAAGCTTCTCTATTACCTGTAATAAAAGCATCTTATCAGATCTACACCTTAATTCTTTGATTGCAAGACTTCTAAATTTGAGTACTGGTTGTAGTAAACCCTAATTGTGCTATTAGTAATAATGTTATACCATAGGAACCACCCGTGGTCTTGGCTACCATTTTGGGGGGAAATCTCTTACCTATATTGCTCCTGCTCATACAATTCTGCCACAATGGTAAGCAATCGACTGATGAAAGAGTCACTGGCATTCTCTTTGTTTGACTGAGCAGCTAGAAGGGTACATTTTCTCTCTGTTTCTGTCAGTTTTTTCTGCAATTTGACATATTCCTGACGGAGAAGCATCAAGTGTTTTTCCAGTTTTGCCACCTCTTCTGCAAAAATAAGCACACAAAAACAACAAAAAACCGTAACTGAATGGGATAACACATGACTTGCTTGAACAAGACCCCAGCTAGATTGTTCTCCACTAAGACCAGTGAAAGGTAGACAATACTAGCAAGGCACATGCAAACTAGGATTGCTATGATTATCCATGGGGAAAAAAAACAATCAACATTTACTGTCTGGCGCTGCCATTTTTAGGACTGACCCAAATGATTCCAAAGATTATGGAAGTCCAACAATCCTTTGACATTCAGGTAACATGTTATGAAAAGAGGAAGAAATGTTTCCAACTTAAACCAATTTTTTCAACTATGAAGTCTCTGGTCTGTACAGACTGCATAGTCTGTGAGAGTGACTCTAAGTATCAGGTTATATTATCATTGTTGATCGTGTAGTCAGACAGATGTTTAAATTGGATCGAGTCCTTCCCAAGGACCTAGGATAGGCAGATGTTGTGTATAATAATATTAAAGATGTCAATACATGATGTAAGCTGTTCCAAGTAAAACTTTTGCAATTAACTAAGGATAATTTTATCAATTCCGACATTGCTCAAGTGATACTTCAGATGTTCTGGAATTGTACCCCTTTAACAATTATTATTGTTACTTCTCAGCTTTCTACGTATAACTCATGGCAGCAAAAATATCTGAATCTCCTGGTTTCTAGACCAGCACTGTTACAATATTAAATTTATTAACTGGGACAGTAAATTGTACAGTGGGCCAGAGCACACAGTTGTAGTTGATAGGTTGGAGAGTGCTGGCTCATGCATGAGGCAATCTACGCTGTGGATGAAAACGGAGTTTCCCTTTTCCCTCCTTTTTCTTCTTTGTGCTGTGTATGCTGTTTGATTTACCTCATGGTGTTCCTGGCTATGTTCTCTGCTGTAAATATAAGTGTAAAATACATTTATTTATATAAAACTACTACTTTATATCAATGTCTCCAACTTTGTTTGGACAGCTGCTGTGCAGTTCCTTGACAAACACCTTAGCCACTACACCAGACTGGCCTTTTATTATATCTACAATATTCCTAGCATTAGTGATAAAGAGAAATGGCTGATTCTCATTCTCAGCCAATTCTGAAAACACAAAGGTTATTAGTTCTATACATGTGATGGCGAACCTATGGCGGAGCCATTTCTGCAAGTACATGAGCCGTTGCCCTAGATAAGCTGCACCGTGCATGCGCGTGCGCCTCCTGCTGGCCAGCTGATTTTCAGGTCTCTGCCGCACATGTGGGAGACACTCATACATGCCCATGCCACCTCTTTCCTCCCAGGAGTCTCCACACGGCTTGTTTTGGATGCTAGGTAAGTACAGGGCTCGCACGAAGGCTCTGGGAGGTCAAAAAATTGGCCTACCAGAAGTCCAGAAACGGGCTGTTTCTGGCCTCCGGAGCCTGTGGAGGGTGAAAAACGGGCCTCCCGGAAGTACGGAAACAGGCCATTTCCAGCCTCCTGAGGTTTCAGGGAGGCCTGCTAGGCCCAAAATGGAGCAGGGGGAGCACGGGGAGGGGTCGCACACACCTGCGCAGGGGAGCGGGGCAACACAGGTGGGATTGCGCGTGCATGCACAGGGGGAGGGGCATGCATGGGGGGCATTGCATTATGGGTGTGGGCACAAAATTGAGTGAATTCTATAGGTCTGTTCCTATGGATTTAAGCCCGTCCAATTTCAGCCAATTGTTCAGCACACCAACCATGTGTGAGGGCAGCCTAGTCAGGCTGCTCCATTACTGAATCAATTTGCAGTATCTTACAATGGTAAAGCAATTTTTCTCTTATAAAACCCAACAGCAATAACCATTTTTTTCTATCAAGTTCTAGCCACGGGAATATTTTCTTTTAAAAAAAAACCACAGATATAACATTAACTATGTTTTGATGCAATGCACCAAAGATTGGGAAAACATAGAATATTTCTTTTATGGTTTTTACATCAGTAATATAAAAACTATCAATATATACAAAATCCTTTTACATAACGAAAGAAAAATTGCATTACCACATTAACTAAGAGCCTACACTGTAGTATTAGAAAATCTATATCCAGCTTTAAAACTTCTGTAGGTCAATTCTTTCATTTTTAAATGTTATTTCTGAATTACTCAGTAAGGTAAAAATCAAGGTCAATCAGTACAATGAGGATAATGTATAATACACTAACTTGTTGCAAAGATTAGTGGGGGTTGTTTCATAGTAGCAACTTCCCATGTAGCAACTTTCCAATGTGTTCAGGAATCTGAATGAAATATGTGATCTAGCATTGTTACTCAGTTTTGAGATTAAATTTCAAGTAAGAAAGTGGGGAAGGAATGCAATAAGACCTTTGATAAAAAGAGAAAAGCTCCAAGGAGAAAACCCTACAATAAAACTTAATAAGAATTTCACACTTAGTGGATTCTATGTTCAACATTCAACATCATGTTTAATAAACTTTTTAGCAATAACTGGAATCCCAGTTTAAGTTGTAACCAAACCATAGCCAAACATATCCATCTCAATGGATTTGTACCTATCATACTAAGTCACAATGTGAATTAGTTTTAGTCCTGTGCTTTGGGTAAGTCCTTTACTGCAATTCATATAAGGGATCAGCAATATTTAAAGGAGATTGCTATAAGATATTGCACAAACAAAGCTTAAGTATTGACATATTCAATAAACCACAGGTTCAGCGTGTCGTTTGAAGCCAGTCAATACAAGATTTTTCCTTCCCTGGCTTTGCTTCTGTGAAATATCGAAGTGGTAAGCAAAATTTATGGGAACAGAAAAGTTTGAAAACTAACCTAGTCCTAACATATCCTTATAAACGGTGAGTCACCCAGTCATCTGTAGGGGAGATGAATGGCATAAAAATGTAATAAATAAAAATAAATAACAGCAGGTAAGTCAGTTTGATCTAGTGGTTCTCAACCTGTGGTCTGTGGACCTCTGGAGGGGATCCCGAGATTGTCACAGGGGTTCTGCAAAAGGCTTGAAATGTTATGATTTAAATCTTAAATCTTGGGAGTCTGTGGCCACAAAAGGTATTTAAAGGGGTCTGTGGTGAAGAAAAGATTAAGTGGGTTAAGGCACCAGGCTAGAGGATAACTTCTAGTCCTGTCTTAGACATCAAAGCTGACTGAGTGACTTTGGGCCACTTACTCTCTCTCAGCCCATTCCATCTCACAGGGTTGTTGCTGTGGGGAAAATAGGAGGAGAAAGGATTATTGCCTTTGAGTTATCTATAAAAATAATAAAGGAGGGAAACTAATGAAAAAATTAAACATTATTTTAGTAAGCTTTCTTCATTCGTGGTCTCTGAATGGCATATATGTTCAACAGTAGTTTATGAGTAAGAAGAGGCCAGATAAGTCATTGAGTTCAGCTCCATACTCAGTTTAAAGCATCCTCAAATTTTAATGTCTGCCTAACACATCAAGTTTAGAAAAGCTTTCTTTCTCCTTTGATAATAGCCATAAGCGCCCTTTTGGTTAGAGTTGTTTTCCTAATATTCATCTGGAATCTGCCTGCATCGCTTATATTCGGCACTCAAAAATAATAGATAATAGAACTTAGTCTTTTTCTATCTAACATTTGTTTAGGTACTTGAAGAATGCTACGGTGAGGAAAAACAACTCTTATCATTTTCTTCAAAGTTAAATATGCCCAATTGTCTCAATGTTTTCTTGTTCCCAGTTCCCCAATTATCATTTCTGTGTCTTTCTTTGCATCTGCTCCAGTTTGCCTGAATTCCTCTTAACATAATACACAACATGAGATTAGATTAACAGACAATAAAAATATCAAGCAGAAACATTTTTCTTCTAGCAAGGCTGGATGGACTTCAACTACATGATTCTTACAAACATTTCAACTTAAACAGATACCAACATTCTTACAAATGCAACAAGAACCAAATTCCTATCTGGGTGACAGAGGGGCTGGAAAAATCAATTATGCCTCTGAAGCAAAATTAATTGCCAAAATTTTCAGACTGACATGCTACTAACACAGCCAGGAACTCTGTGAGAAAATCAAGTTCCCTTCCTTCAGATACTAAAAGTAACAGTATTGATCAGAGAACTTTATTGAATAATGAGTTAGCTTTACATTTAATACTTTTATCTGCACAATCTCTTGATCTAGCTACAAAGGAGATTCAGTCTGGTTATTCAAACTTTTAAGGAACAAATAAAGTTAATACAACTGACTGCAATTCCATATTTTAAGCTCCCTGGCTTTTCCCCAAATCAATTATTGTATCATGTAAGCATCCCCTAAATTCCCACCCTGTCCTGAAAAAAAATATTAACAGGGCAATCTTAAACTTATTTATTTTTAAATGTACCTTATCTCTAGGAGTTTCAAATGGCCTTGCAAAAATACATTTCCAATTTACCACACAACAGAAAATTTATGCGCAAGATAAACATTGCAAGCCAACAATAACCTAAATATAATTTTTAAACAACCAATTAAAATTAAAGCAGTTTATTCAAATTACAAATTGAATGGCTTCCTAATGAGGTAGGGGGAAGGAAAGTGTAGTGGCTTGGAGTAGCCCTACAAAACAATATTTATCTGTTCCTCTGGACATTGTTCACTAACAAGCTGAAAAAACATTATAGCTACACAAAGACCCAAATTCATTGGAGAAAGGGTAGGATAAATTTATCACTTACTACTTATTTACATAAACTACTGCTGAAATAAGTTACAACTATAAAATACAAAAAAAGCCTGTGGATTTTCAGAAAATAAGTTTTCATTTATGTAAAACCATCTTTAAATCAAAGCATGATTTTTTGAAGTTTTTAATTTGGGGTTTTAAATTGTTTCGTGGGGTTTTAAATTTGGCCAATTCATTTAATATTTTTAATATTTTAATATGGTTTTAATTTTTGTATTGTGTGTATTTACCTTTGGCTGTTCACCGCCCTGAGTCCAGTATCCCCAACCTTTGGCCCTGTTAGCTGGGGAATTTCTCAAGCTGCAGCAATACAACTTGTCCTACATTTAACCCAGGATTGTCTAAAACACTTCGTTAAAGAAAAAAACAGGTCACAGTTTTATTAAACTTTACTAACTCATATATTTGCTCAAAGTATATTGGATGTGGTTTATTTAAGTTAATTGTTGCAAGGGTATATATATAAATATATATAATGGGAAAAGATGTTTGATCCCTTCAATGAAAGAATGGCTAAATTGTAGGAATATCCTTCAATATCCAGAGTACTGGAAATATTGGAAATCTTTTATTTGTATTTTAATCTCTATCCCTTTTTTCCTGTTCGCTTATACTTTAAAGTGCTTAATTAAAAAAAATAAGATAAATATAAAAAATATATGTTTAACAGACAAACAATTCTTACATGATGTAATGCACAACTCATGGTATGTTTCCCCCATCCCTGTAAAATACTAAGCACAAATTTAAAAATGCCAATTTTGATTTATAAACCCTAACCCTATAAAGATTTTGGTCTGTATGATTAGCATATAAACCTAAACAGATTCTTCCATTGCTGCCCCGCTTACTATATTTGATACTGTGCAGTGATAATGCAACATTTTACAGTGTAAGCCTCTTACTTTTGAAATTCTCACCTTCAGAACCCCTTATTATTTAGGAATATAATTAACTTCTTTCATTTTAAACACTTTCAGGTATTCTACTTATTGTTTGCCATATATATATATATATCCGTGCTTTCCTTCAGGCCCTGAAGATGTTCTTATTTCAGCAGGCCGGGCTGGCTTGAAAGAGATTTTTTAATGGGGGAAATTTTAGGGGTGAGGGGTTTTAATTTTGAGGGAGCCAATTTGTTTAATATAGTTTTAAATCTTTTAACTTTCATATTGCATGTATTTTAACTTTGGCTGTTCACCGCCCTGAGTCCTTCGGGAGAAGGGCGGTATAAAATTTTTATAAATAAATAAATAAATAAATAAAATATATTGTTTGATTTTTTTTAAAGGCTTGAATACATACTTTTATGGACATCTGCAGATAGATACAAGCTATTTTCTAGGAAAAGCAAGCTAAATCAGATTTTAGAATCTCAATAATACCTTTTAAAGTAAGGCATCAAGTTGATGGCAATTATTAGTTTTATACTGTGCACAATATTTGCCTTAAATTTTCTTTTAGGAATCCAGTGTATCATTTCTAAATGCCCAGGAAGCTGCGATTTTCCAAGCCTAGATTTGTCTGCCAAAAATGACGGAATTTAACTATTCTTCAGCCATAGAGACATATTCAATATTCAACAGCTACTGTTTGGAAAGCACAAGTAGTTCTACACTATTGATATACTATTATTTTTCTAGTTGTTAATCAAATATGTGTTTAGTTGACTGGCTGAACTCTGAAGCCTTATTTTTCAAATACCGGTAACTTCTTTCAAGAACTGGCAGCAGCTTATTTTTTAAAGAGGCATTGCCCTTAATTGCATAATAGGAAATGCCTTTTCTAAGATGATGACATGCATACTGCATATTATTTAAAGATAAGCTACATATACTTCTACTTCATAATTTTTTATTCACTGCATTTTATTTAGATCTGATAAAATAAACACAAATAATTTAATAAAATATAACAGAGCTTTAGTTGTTGTAAAACCATGCCTCAGAGAATTAAGTTTCATTCTGCAAACCTCCCCTACAGTAACGTTTCTGCTGTGCTGTCTATTACCAAACTTCTGCACAGGAAATAAGCACACTACAAAGCAATGCAGAAGAGGAAACGAATCTGAACAAGTTGGTCATCTTCCAGTGAAATTCTAGAATTCTTCTTTTCCTTGAACAATGCTTTCTTAAAAAGAAAAACAGAGAACACAGACTTCTAGCAGGAGGAGGAAGTCAAAATCTGCAAAATCATCAACCTACTGACAACGGCTTCTGTACTGTTTTCACATTTGCTTTCAAAAAATGTTTAAGATTTCAGGAAAATGGACCCTAAGTATTTTAAATTTGTAAAATTTCCTATATAAAAACATAAAGGACTAGAATAACATTTTATCTCCAATTTAAAGGTTAAAAAATACATTCATTCATTCTATTCTAAACTATCTTGTGTTTATTTCTGTATCGTTCTTTCAACATGAAAGTTACACTTATAACTATAAAGTAGAGTGGGCAAAATGAACAATGCGTCAAAATTTATTGAGAATGGATTAAAGCATGACATCATAACTGGTTTTCAAATAGATCAGCATTACTTTTGTTTCAGGCTGAATCCGTTAAGAATATACATTCTAAAGAGACCAATTACTTTTCAGTATCCAATTACTGTTCAGTATCCTGTCTTATTCAGAATTAGGTCAATCAAGAACCAATGTAGAATAATTAATTCAAATTCTTACTCATTTAGGAAACCTTTTCACTTATCAAGAAGAAAACACTTTCTTTCAGCTCGAATTAACCAACAGGAGATGGGCAGAAAAGTGCAATTTCTGTATTATGGTAGGAAGTATCAAGCAATCACATTAAGCCAAACACTTTATTGGGCTGGGCATTCATGTTATGTGAATTTTATTTATTTATTGGTTCGATTTATATGCCGCCCTTCTCAAGAGACTCAGGGCGGCTTACAATGCATTAAGCAATAGCCTTCATACTTTTTTTGTATATACCTGCTTAGTAGGGCTTTCGGGGCCCTCTATGCGGTGTTCTTTTTACATAAAGTCAGCTTATTGCCCCCACAATCCGGGTCCTCATTTTACCTACCTCAGAAGGATGGAAGGCTGAGTCAACCTTGAGCCTGGTGAGATTTGAACTTGCAGTAATTGCAAGCAGCTGGCTTTACTTTAACAGCACTTTAACCACTGCACCACCAAGGCTCCTTAATTTGATTTAATAACTGTATTTAACATAATTTAATAACTGTATTTTATTAACCTGGATTTAGATTTAAGCATCTTGGCTGGCTTCCTCGGCCAAGAAATGGAGATGAGCACCATGCCCTAGACGTAACTGACAGGAAAACCTTTACCTTTTTATAATAATCATAGGTGCCTTTTTAGGCCAACAGCCCCTTACTGCTTCTTTCATAGGTATTATACACTAACTAGATTCAACACCTGGTTAGTTTGATTGTAGCTTACAATGTGGCTTGTAAATTGTGAATTAGGCTTATTCAGCTGAGTCTGGCCACTTGTTCAACAAACTTTAATTAAAACTGTAATACAGCATAACATAGGAACCATGATATAATGTGATATGTGAATTCAGCCTACTGTGAATGCTGTATAACCATTTAAAACAACCTTGGGTCTTGAAATTCCATCATCAGCCTATCCTTTTTGGGACTTTAGAGAAGAAGCAATAATCATACAACAAGCACTATAAAAGGATGAAAGTTTCATAACCTTTGCTGCTTCACAGACTAGAGTGGAATCTGAAACGTGTATAAATATGTGAGAATATCACTGACATGAGATAAAGGGAAAAGCTTTTGCCTGCAGATATGGAGAATCCATGTAAACAACAGGGAGGGCCAAACAGTAAGGTCATCATCAGTAGAAAGTTCATATTTAATCCCTAATAATTTCAGGCAAAACCAGGAAAGACCTTTTGGGACACTGATAACCAATCGTCCACCACTGAAAATTAGGAGTGAGAAATCTATGGGTTCCCAGATATTGTTGGATTCATCTCCAACTTCAGAGGAAGTTCTAGATTTAGGTAAAATTCCTGGCAGTGCCACTTTAATAATTAGGTCAAAGATAATGGGAAAGAAAACTTAAGGGCATTTCATTTCAATTCAAGCAAACCTGAGCTAAACATACTAACAGTCTGGATTACTGTTAATCAGTTTCTTAGGGAAGGGCTCTCCTTGCATCCATTCTCTCAATATCAGAGCCAGTTTGGTGCAGTGCTTAAAGTATCAGGTTAGAAACTAGAGGACCCTAAATTCAAGTCCCACCTAGACACAAAGCCAACCGAGTGACCTTGGGCTAGTCACTCACTCTTAGCCCTAGGAAACAGGCAATGCCAAACCACTTCTGAAAGAAACCTTGCCAAGGAAATCGTAACTACCGAGTGAAAAACTGACTCTAAGGCGCCCAACTCAAAAAAATCCACCCCTCTCTCAGATAGAAACTCTAGAATTCAACAGATCCCTGCCAGCCAATACTCAACTTCACTAATCAATCACCAAAGTGAAATAAAGCAAATTAAGTGCCTTTAAGCGGGCTGCAAAACATTAACAGGTCTTCCAGTACAATGTAGGCACAGCCCACCCCCAGATAAGGCAGGGGAACTATAATCCTGAGAGCATCCCACTGAGAAGCAAGGTGTGTTAAAACATCTTATTTCAGAAAAATACACTGGCTTTTTTTAAAACGCCTCCTCTCTTTCACCCTTCCTCCTCCCCACTATCCAATCCCAGACAGAGACCCTCCCTCTTTAGTCCAGGTTTTTCTAGCCTGCCGGCGTTATACTACACCTCTCATCTTCCTCCGCCGGGAAAAGCCAAAGGATCCCTTTCAGTTACGAGCGATGGGAGTTGTAATCCGCCCAGCTTTGAGTCAGGCTGGGAAAGGTTTATTCGATTCTCTTTCCTTTCCAGGTAACGCCCCCGGTTCACACCAAACTACAGATGACCCCTGTCGATAAGGCGCCTTCAACCCCTCCCCGTCCTTTTCGGCCTTTTTTCGACAGACCCCGAAGGAAACGCTCCACCGCGTATAAAAGCGCCTCAGGGCGAATCCGCTCTCCCGCTCAAGTTGCAGCTGCTGCCGCCACCCCCAACTCGCTTACCTTCCGCCATGTTGGCCTCCGCCGTTTCTCGGACAGAGCTCTCGCGATATCTGAGCTTGAGGGCGGAGTGGCGGCGGCCAAGGAGTCGAGCCGATCGAGCGCGCAAGCGCGTTCAGGGTCAACAGTCTGCCGGCTGCGGACGCCGTGGAAGTTTGTATTTAGCCGGGCTGCTCTTAGGGTTTCCTTCTTATTTTTATTTTCTTTTGGAACGGCTCTAACGCCGTTTTCTAAATCTTGTAACTTTTAGAAAATGCAGAGTATTTCAAAGCATGCACAGAGTCCAGCTTGCTAAATGAAACTTTGGGATTACTTTTCCCTAAGACAAAATAATTTTTTTTGAGCACGTGCTGAATTTTCTTTCTCTTTTTTTCTTAAGCAGAACGAAGACTTAAGAACCTTAGTGATAATGTTTCTGGGGCTTTTGCTAAGGTCAACGTAATTTATGCCTCTCAGCATTTGTGGCATTTTTCTTTTTCACCGATATGTTTTTTAAAAATATTTTTAAGGACTATAAGACAACTGCAACAGTCCAACTTCGTTTTCCCTAATGAGGGTTTTTGTAAAAGGGCGCAAAGCATCTTTGAACAAATAGTTTCCCACCCCCATTTTCTACCTTTAGATTTTTTCTGATGAATAATATTAAAATATTTTTAATGTGTTTATTTTAAAATGTATTGGCTGCCCATCTTAACCACAAAAACTACAAAACCTGTAAATATAAATAAAATACTATAAATATCCAACTATTTAATTATTTGCTTTTTGACAGAAAGCAACTTGGGGAAAAAAACCTATAAAAACTTGCAAAACCTTTTCAGCCTGTGCAGAATATAAAGATTTATTCTGTATGCAGTTTACTTTTTTTAGAATAATAACTTTACAACAAGTGGTTAAAATCCCATTTCGATTAAGCCAAGAAAATTTTCAGCCAGTTGTAACTACAACTCAGACGCAGGCCATGTTACAACATGTTAAGCAGGGGTGGGATCCTACCACTTGGAACAACCGGTTCGCTGAGTGTGCTCATCCCACCACTGATGTTAAGCCATAATATAGTTTAGCACTGAATGGGTAAGAGACTACTCCCAACACATCCAGTTATACATCATATACAAAGCTGGATAGTTTGGACTGATAGTTCAATCTCTGGTTAGTTTAGCACAGCCTCAATCTAGTGCCTACCACAGAGAGTGAGATTCTTCTGAAATTTACAAGTTCCCTCACCCTCCAATAATGAAATTAAAATTAATTGTATATCACAGAACTCTTAACTGGGGAAAATGGGGAGGAAAAGGTGGGCTATAAATCTAACAAAAAAGAAGTAAATATCAACTTTGGTAAGACTGGAATATTTTAAGACAAAATGGTTTCAATTTGGGATGGGAGGCACTGTAAGGCCGCCTACTGTAGATGTTGAAACTATTGGCATGTCCAACAGTAAAGGATGAAGGGAGCCGTAGAAATAAAAGGGAGGAAGATGCTGGCAGACCATCTGCGGCCAACAACAGCTTCCCATCGCCCGGTGCGTTCTCACGGAGGGCCTACTCAGGGAGCCGTCGGCCAGACAGTGTCAGCTGGCGACCTCCAGGGAGAGAGCTTTCTCTGTGGGTGCACTCGCCCTTTGGAATCAGCTCCTTCTTGAGCTCCGGGTGGCCCCTGACCTTCGCTCTTTCTGCCGTGGGCTGAAAACGTGGCTATTTCACCTGGCTGCCCTGGACTGATGGGGGTTTTAATAGAATCTATTAATTGGGTTTTATTGAATTTCTG
>JANHZT010005821.1:59693-72684 GCA_032468215.1 Stegonotus admiraltiensis | reverse complement strand
TTTTCTACTTGCATTTTTTATGTGCTTTCAAACTGCTAGGTTGGCAGAAGCTGGAACAAGTAACGGGAGCTCACCCCGTTACGCGGCACTAGGGATTCAAACCGCTGAACTGCTGACCTTTTGATCAACAAGCTTAGTGTCTTAGCCACTGAAAACAAACCTTTAGAAATTTTATGAACTGTAATTTAGGTCTCCTATTGTTTATTCTGCAAATAAGAAAGAGATCTCATAAAATGCTTTCAGGATTCTGTCAGACTCTGAACTTGACATGGGCTATACAATTTCTTCATAGAAAAATTGAGAATGGTTACACAAGTATTTTGGACAATGGACAAAACAAATGTTTAAACAGTATTTTTAAGGAAGGGGAGGAAGATAATAATTCTCCACTAGTATCTGTCTGACAAAATTCATCACAAAATATATCATTGCTTTGTTAAGTGAAGGAAGGTAAGTATAAATGATTGCTTTGCCTTTTTTCTGTCTACTAATTTCTGTCATTTCTGTATTTTATAGGTCTATTATATCTCAACTGCAAAAGTTAGACAACCCGTTGGATGCAATAAAGAATCAGAGTTTTCTTTTTCCTGCTATATTGTGGCAGTCTGTATTTTTTTGTAACCTAGTTATGGCAGCACTTAGTGTTGTAGATAAAAGACCATAAAAAGAATAACTTTATTTTTCATGTATATTTGTTTGTAATATAAATGGGAAAATGGGAACCAGATGTCTGCTTAGTCTCAACCGTTCAAAAGCTTTATGCTATATCGGTCCACATTTTTATCTCAATATAACTGGTCAGAGTCCCTTTGGCAATTACTCAAGAGAAAAATAGAAGCAAAGTATTTTTGTGTTTCAGATCATAACCCAAGGGAATAAGGCATTGCTGTTTCAGGCCCAAGAAGGCAGTGGGATTTCAGATTTAGCATTCTAAGCAGAAGATTGTTCAGGTGGATACACAAAGCTGCCATACATTAAATCAGAGTAGTGAGCCATGTAGCCTGGGCTTTTAATACTCTTCGTTGTTTCTTTTCACAATTTTCTTTCATCCATCTATCCAACCCTAATCAGAGTAGATATTATGTAGTAATTGTGGCTGAATGTTGGAGGATAGAATCATATTTTCTACAGGGCCTCCTGTCCCATTACCAAAGTTTCAGTCTCCCTCACTGGAGATGGAGAATATTTAATCAACTGTTTCAAATAGCAAAAAGTATTGGATTGATCCTTTTATCTACAGGTTTTCACAAACCTAGCCTATTTTTGCTTTTATTACAGAATGTACCAATAATTATATTCTCCGCCCAGATTTTTATCAGAGTGCTGGACCTAAGCCCTTTATGATGGTGTTGCTAACAAGTAATTTAGTATGAGTTTGTCAAGCATGAGAATTTGTCTTGTCTAAATTTTTTTGGAAACTCTTATTAAGTATTGGGCATGAAATATTTCCATTTTATAATTCAATATGAAAAAACTTTGTTTAAAGACAAAAGGAGGGAGGTGGTGACCTGGTCTTTATAGAATCCAAGAGAACAAAAATGTTGACTGCACATCACTGTTTAGAGTCCAAAACAAATGTGCACATGTTTTTATCATTTATTTTGAGAATGTGTCTCATTTTCTGATTTAAAATTGGCCCTCATGTGTACCAATGCAATAAATGATTCTCTAAATACGTAATAGTATTAACCAGTGGTGGGATTCAACTAATTTAACAACCGGTTCTCTGCCCTAATGATTTCTTCCAACAACCAGTTCATCAAACTGCTCAGAAATTTAACAATCGGTTCTCCCGAAGTGGTGCGAACAGGCTGAATCCCACAACTGGCATTAACCCTCACCCCCTGAAAACATCAACTGACCATAAAAAGTTGGATTTGCCGGGGATTTTTTTTTAACGTATTAAGAATAAGGAAAAATTTTCAGCAGGGCAAATTTAATCATCTTGTGAAACAACAGCAATCTCTTCACAAGCCAAGACTTTCTGGGAAGGAAATATCAAAATGCAGTTTGATGTCTGTCTGTCCTGCTTTCTGACAGTCTACTTACAGTCAATGTTAAAAAATTGAGGCTGGATGTGATAGTCTTCGTGAAGAGTCTGGATACAGGTTCTGCAAATTCATAGAGAGTCCAGCCCCTCTGCCCTAAACTTTGCTTTTCTCTTCCAAGTTGTGTCACTTCTTATCTTTTTTTATGGTCTAAAAAAGCAAATTACCTAAAATCAAAATAATATCTGAAGCAAGGCAACACATGCACTCTCTCCCTCTCATATCTTCTTGCAACATTATTTTTATCTAGTAATCAGCCCACTTACTCTAAAGGATGTGAAAAACAATCTGAATAACAGCTCTAGTTACAGATCTGCCCTCAACCAAGAACTTTATGAATCAGCCACATCAAAACAAACGTTTTGAAGTGGGATACAAGACCACTATGATCAAACAAGCTAAAGCATATAAGCTTACTATGTTGTCATTCTGGGTTTGTTTTGTTTGTTTGTTTGTTTGTTTGTTTTTGTTTAAGGCAGAATCTCTATCATAGCACAAGGGTTCATGATGCCCTTGGAAGCAACTCTGAGAGAGGTTGTTCTCTCTCTTGGCCTTCCTGGATTTCACCAAACAGCTGGTATTAGAATGGTTGAGAAAGGCATCGGGGCTCTCTTTCAAGTGCCTTTGTGCTCTCAGCAGTGGCTCCCAAGTGCTACCCACAAAGATGTGGCCAAGATCGAGGCTTTCTTGTCTAGCACCAATTTTCCCTTTTTCAAGGGTGACTTTGTGCTGTGTCCTGGCACTGAGCTGGCATCTCTAGCATTGCATCTCCTATACTTCATGTAGGAGCATGACATCCCCCGGGGCTGTCGCAAGAGCCATTGCTAAGAGCACAAAGTTGTCAAAGGAGTCCTGCCTTGAAAGTTTAGCTTGCACATATGCAGATGGAAGATTGATAGCTGCCTTGTCCAGTTTATGCAGTCTGACAATTTTATTCACAGGAAAGGGAGGGGCGATCAAATAAATGCATTTATTATTTTAGCAGTCATGACTCAAGGACATTTGAGGACGTCCTTGAGTCATTTTCTCTAGCACAGCATTTTGTACTGTATGAAACCAGCCAATGATACTTTCTTCAATAAATCACAGATAAGCAGAGCTTATTTTATTGGGTGTATCCCAACTCTTATAATATAAATGGACACTCACCCACTGACTGATATTATTTTTAAGAGTATTGCATGGGCTTGCCCTTTCTTAAATATCCAATGATCTGCAGATTTTATCACGTAGCCACACTATTTGAATTCATAATCATTTAGCAGATGGTTAACTCAGAGCCTCCTCCCATTGTATGTACTGTATGTTATGAATAGGGTTACTGAGAGTTCCCCCAGCTAGAGATGAAAGGAAAAGAGCCAGTGCTTCTCAGGGATGGACCTAACCCTTAGAATAGTCTTTCTCTGCAGATCTGCCACTCTCAGGAAGGTTACATTGGCTGGAACAGATGGGAGCTGCGTGCCCAAGATCATATGGGCAGCCATATTGCTTATCAAGAAATTCTTATCTTATTTAGATAAGACATTCTACATTAAGTCAAAAAGTTGTTTGCCATAGTTCAAAATGTAGTCATAAACAGTACATATACATAAAGTCTCAACTCTCTCCAACAGAAACTTTTATAAACTTTTGTGTTCTCTTTTCTCATGTGCTCCAAGTATTTTCTAAGAATTAAGCAGTACAGCATAGTGGAATTGCCAGCTGATCATTATTTTTAGCAATAATTCGAATCCTTGTACACTTTAGATGTTCTAATTTTCCCCATGAGGGCATTTTCAAAACTCCGTAACTTGAACATGTGGTTTGGATCCAAAGCAACTTTTATGGTTTTTGTGTTTGCCTTCAGCTTCACGCCCATTGCACTCACAGCAAAGACATTGTTTCATATGCTTTTGCATTTTTAAAAAACAACAACTATAACACAATGGAATTCTGTAGGCAGCCAGATACCACAAACTTGGTTGACTAATCCCACACTTTTTGAGAGAATGAGAGTTCTTCACAGAAAATTCATTTCCTATTAAATAAAATGTCTGCATGACTGAAGAAAAGGATGGTTGCGTGTGATTTGTGACCATATAAGCATCTTTTTCCATTCACTGGGGTATTTTTTATATATATACTTGGGAAGATAACGGAAGTGATACCATCATGACATCAGGCAAGTGAGTGGGATCGTATGGTTCTGGATGTTTAAATTGTCTGTGGTTTGGTTCTGTTTTGCATGTAGCAGGGGACAGATTGAAAGTCACCTGATGATTCATGGACCGCAAGTGGCTTTTCTACCTTCCTCGGAAGGAAACCTCTGCCCTAAATACCTGGCCTGAAACTCCTCCCTTTCCCAGCCTTTCCTTCAGAGAGAACAGTGTTTTAGCTGGGAATAGGAACCTGCTTGTTTCTCTGCATGTTGCCTGGTTGTATTTTCCCCCCACTATGAAATATAGTTCACATGGCTAAATTTTTATGTCTACCTTTAGTTTAGCCACAGAGGAAAAAACCAACAAATACATATACATGATATATTTGTGATATTTGATATATTTCCCAAACCATGATTGGAAGCCTGCTGATATGTTGCTGTGCACATTCATCTGAAGCCACGATTTTCAAGTTCTTCATCTACATGAGATTTCTTCTTCCCAATTCTGCAGCAAATGATATCTGTAGCTATTATGAAGCCCAAGTCACCTTTGACTTCCTCTTCCCCGCTGAATAGCTAGTGACGTGGGAATGATCAAATGGAAAAAAAATCTCAACACTTGCCACAGATTAAGCACACAGGACACACGTGGCTTCTTTTTAAAAAGGTTTAATGGAAGTTGCACTTCCCAGAAAATACAGTAACATTTTCAAAATATACATTTTGAAAAAATGTTCTATGACCAATGTGTAACGTATCACCTTGCTGGATGTTGCAGAAACTGAAAGGAGAAGAGAAATGACAGTGTCCACATATAAGCACATAGCACCAACTGTCCAAAGAGCTGTCTTGTTTTCCTGTAAGATGCTGCCTTTCTTCAATAAATAATGCTGCCATTTTCATAGTAGAAGTCATTTCTTAGAAATGAACTGAACAACGCAGAAGGCTGACAGTAGAGGAGGAAAATATGGTTGGGCTGGTTCAGTCCACTTCTGTTGTACCACATGGTCTTAAAAATTCATTTCCTCTCTCATGAAACCATTTGTTTGATACTGGTAAAAAAAACAAGATTGTTACATTTATTCATTTATATAAAAACTTATTTGCCATCTGTCATACAAAGCGTCTTCAGCCATTGTATGAATCTAAAAATACACAAATACTTTAAATTATATAAAATGATAAATGCAATCGATGTAGTAATAAAAGCAGAACTACCTGCGACTTTCCTGCATCACATTTTAGAGAATATTTTATTTGACGACATACAATTCCCATATAACTTTGATAATAGTATTTCAGTCTGCTCTAAATCTAGTTTTTGAATGTAGATGCATATAAATGGATATCTAATTTTTGGGCATTATATTCATATGATATGCTTGTGGGTGTGAAACCTTGGAAGATAACTTTATATACCACCTATCTACCTCTTCATGTCGAATCGTTGAGAAGTTGTGCACAAGTGATTTGTAGCGAAGAGCTTTATTTGACTTATCTTGTCCATTTTCTCCAGCTCCCAAAATGCAGAAGGAAAATTGATTTCTTTAATCTCACACAATTTATGAATGTAAGGAAGGTTTCCAAAGGAGTGTCAATGGGCTACATGTGGCCAAAGAATAGTTTTCACCAACTTTGATAACTACAGATGTGTGAATTCCCAGAATTCTCAGCAATTGCACATCTGGAGAACACTCAACTTGAGGAAAACTCCCCTACAGCTGATACAAAGGAGAGTGTTTAATATCTAATATTACATCCCCTGAGCAGAAAGGGAGATGGATCATGATACTCCTATAAAACTTGAGTTTTAGAATCACCCTTAGTTCACTCTGGCATGATTACATACAAGCCTTCCTGGCATCCCTCTCCCCTCGCCACCATTACTTTACGATGATTGCTCCCCGATAGGCACTTTATGGCCCTACGGCATGCATAAAGGTTTTCTTCCTGCCAATGGTTGCACTGAACACAATATGTCCACTGAGAGCCAATGCCATCTGAGAAATGTCAATGAGCCTCGTGGGTGGGAATTAACAGGAGTGCTCATACAGGGAGTATTCCTTGTTAAATGATATCTGACTCATGCTAAAGACAACTACATGGAACTCTGAACATTCAAAGGTTCTGCTGCTTAAAATTTCATTGAAATGCTAAGGTTCTTCCTAGCTAGTACTCACATCTTGTCAGTATTACAGCAGATAGCATTTTCTATTTTTCTTATCCTATAAGTGAACTTCAAAGTTGTAGACATAAGCTAACAGCAAAGGAATCTTAATGTGGGAGCACATTGTCCAAGAATATGTCATAGCAAGACAAAAATCCTATACCAAAAATAATCCAGTGTTCTTTAGCTATTTGACAAACCTTAAATCTTGCTTCCCAAAACAAAGATATGATTTTTACTTACCCCATTTACAGCCTACTAACACTGGGCATGCTGCATGTCTCGTTCGATAATCACCTTCTCCACTTCGGAAGAGGTTATACCAGAAAACTGCAGTCCCCTGAAAACAACAACAAACTTTACTCCTTTAAATAAATTCAGTGTTGAGTGCATTTTCATCTAATTTAAGACTGCTATAAGAATAGAGAGTCCATAGGATATTCATCATACCTAGTTGTTGTCTTTAATATGTTGGAATATATGTACAATATTTCCCATTTCCACTTTTAATGTCTTTGAATATAGGAGGAAAGTGGAAAAAAAGGAAATGTGTGCTTTCAAGATAGCCTTAACTCCTGGTGACTGTCTAAAGAAGTCTCTGCAGTTATCTTGGCATCCTTTTCAGAAGTGGTTTGCCATTATATCCCTCCCAGGGATAAGAGAGCGACTGATCCAGAATCACATAGACCAAAGTCTAAGGGGCCATTAGAACTAACACGGTACTAATTCATGCTCTCTAGAAATGAAGAAATACATAACCGACTGTAAAAAAAAATTATTTGGCATGAACATACACAGATTTTGCAGATTCTTTTATTAATTAGAATCAAAACTGCAGTTAATTTGTAAATACATTTTAAAGCTGCAAAAATATACGGTAGGAATAATGCAAATTACTGTTCATGTATTAAATCTATTAACTACAAATTAATAATCAAATTATTGGTTATTCTAAATTATTTTAACAACAGAGTTAAGACAAAAAGTTCTCCATTCCAGAAATTATGCCAAAACATGATGCTGACAATTGCAAAATTAAAAACAGGCTTTCTTTGGAGAAAGATTAATTAGGCCCTTTAAACCAACATAATATTAATGCCCATATGAACTGGGACTTGGGAAACATTACTGCTCTTCACTGAAGAGAAATGCATTTATAGCAAACACAAGTATTTCTTGGATGCAGGTTACATTTATTTCAGTGTGACACATTAATTTTTTAATGAAAAGTATGCCAAATTGGCTGGATTCACTTATTGCATTAAGCTGTGGAATATTATGGAAGACCCACTGCAAATATTAATTAATTTGACTCGTAAACTTCTAATCTGCTTGAGGACTGAGGGGTTAGAGTTGGCATACAGCAAAGAGAAGAAGAAATCCTATTTTGTTATTGGAAAGTAAAATTACATGGAGCCCTTTAATTAAACAAAAGGATATAATGCTCCTTAAATACACGTAAAACTCTTTCCGGCAAAGACAGATTTAAAATTCTGTTCAATACAGAGGAAGGCTGTCTGAGTAAGGATCAGCCTAAAATTTAATGACTGATGCTGTCGCACTGGAATGTTCTCACTTATGGATAGCAACCACAATTTTCTCATTGCAACAATCCTGTCATCCTGAATGACTAAGTAAGTAGAAATTCTGTAGATAAATAGACATAGAGCTAGAAACCAAACTTAATTATCACCTTTCTACTGGGAAAGCATTTGTTACAGAAAAGCAAAATTGTTACCTTTTTGGGCCAAATTGCAGCTCCAAAATCTGGGAAAACTGTTGCACCTCCTGCTTCAACATCACTCATCTGAGAAAGAAAATGGGACATCCATAAGATCTTCCACTGAGTTCACATCAACTCTTTTTTTTCCTTATCCAGCAACAGTTTACATCCTTTTGCAGGATGAAGGCCACATCCTAAGAAGTGGATGGAGCCAGGATAAAACCGAAATTTGATTTAATTTACACACAAATGTAAATTGTACAGATAATATGACTACTATACTCCTCATATATTTCATAATAAATTTCCCCTTCTGTCACATTAGAAATTTATGCAGCAACCTCTCAAGAGGTTCTGGGAGCCACATTCAAAGTTTTGAAGGCGTGTCCATGACATCTTTTAACAGGGAGAGACAAAGCCCATGGACGCAGATTTTTAGGAATAAAAAACCCAACATAAGCATTAAAAATAGTTATTTTTAAAAATATAATAGAGAAATAAACTTACTTTTATTTGGTATAAAACAGTTACTGTGTGTGATCACAATTGGGACTAATAGCACAAACCTATCTGTTCTTAATACAGGTAGAAGTCAAGTTAGAAATGTAATGGAACCTGCCAATTACATTCATAACCTGAGGATTTGTTGGAGAGTGAATCACATAAAATGAATGTGATCACTCCCTGCTTTCACCCACGCATTCACTAATCGAATGTCCAGGTCATTAAGTGAACATGAGATATCTCAGGGTGGGGAAGGCCATGTGGGGGCCTAGTGATGGAACAGGCCACCTGCTTCAGACCACCCAAGGCCTGCCTGGGGCCACTGAGATATTACATGCTTCATTTAACACTGGGTCAACAATCTCTTAAAAAAATCATGCAATTAATTCCATTTAAGATGGCAGCATGAAAAAAACAAGTCTTACTCTACTTTTCCAAGACTTTATACTTACATAGTTCAAAAAAGTGGCCAAACGGTTCCCAGTCCCTAAACGCTTGAAAACATCAGGTTCCTCTTTCTACAAAATTAAATAAAAATAAACTGCAAATTTCAAGCACGGGGACAAGAATACAAAGATACTTACATAGTTAAGAAATGTTGCTAGCCTATTTCCTTCCGTTTTGAGTGTGAAGTCAAAGGGTCGCTGAAACAAACAACAACTTTAACCCAACTTCCAAATTGATTGCAGGTTTGTTACTTTGGAAACAGGATGTGGAGGTTGCCTACAAATCTTAATAGAAGGAAGGCGCACCCAGTTGTTCCAGGGACTTTTTCTCAGGTGTATATGAACAGGGTTGCAGGTTTAAGTCAAAGTCTCAGATGCAATAGCATATTAATTCAACATATTCAAAAAACATGTCTGCAAACGAACAGTTGTTTTAGTCCATACTCTGTGCTAGACCATAGTTTATTTACAACAGTGGCAAATATCTGTTGCTCGGGTATAGGATGAGGGATGAAGGTTTGTTCTCTGATTTATTAGTCAGTTTCTAAGAAATTTCCTAAAAAACTGAGATCCTGATAGAAAAAGCTGCAATATTTAACACTTTCACATCATGGGTGCCCACAAGCTCGGAGAACGAACCTTTACCCTCATAGTTTATTTAACCATGGCTTTCTGAATAAGTCACAACTGAGATTATATGCTGAGACTGTACTGTATGTCAAAGTTACAAGCCACCATGGGTGGCTGCACACAACATGCTTAGCCAAAAATAAACAAAACACATTTTGGTTTAGCACAATGAGATCTCTGTGAATCCTCTGTGAATGACAAGAGTTGTAATACATCAGATATGCTAGCAGGTTCTTTTCCCCCACTATTGGATTAGAATATTTGGTAAACCTGTGGCTGAATGATCACTCCGTGCACTATAAAAAGTGAAAAGTGAAAGGGTACTTTTCAGCTAATAGAAATCGAAAGTGCCATTTCCCATTCATGATCAGCAGCCAAGAACGGAAAAGGTCTGAAAGGAACATGCTGTGTTACTAAATCCCAACTAGCCATAGAGCAACTCTCCTTATCTTTGTACTTGGGGGAAAAAACAGATATAAGAGCAATGAACATATTTCTATTAAAAGCAAGGTTCTTTCGGGCCTTTATTGATATTATGCTACAATGGATGACAAAAGCAGCAATGCTTTCAGCTAAGCGAATGCTGTTTTTCTGGAACTACAATGAGGAATTGTTTCTGAAAAATACAGTTAGGATCAATAAATGTGTAATATCATGGCACATTAATGCCACAAGGATCCTCAAACTTTCTGATCTGGTTATTACACCTGAAACTTTGAGGCCATATTACAGTAGTAGGACAGAGGGAAGCTCATAGGATAGATTTAAAGAAACCCATTTAAATTTATATCTATAACACGTTAAAAACAGCATAACAGCTCTTTAAAAAATAAAAACTGGTCTTCAGAATGATTTATGATCAGTACCAAAACAATTTTTTTATAAGCGTAGGAGAATCTATGATCAAATAAGCAAAGCTATGACTGCCTGTGAATGGCAGGTTAGTGTGTAATAAATCTGCCTGCATCCGCGGTTTAATTGTGGATGAGAGAGCAACCTGGCATCCATAATCTGAGCAGGGCTGGAGGAGGAGGTCCTTCTCTTGGAAATATGACCATCTGGGTTTCAGGTTTGGCACCATCCACAATCCCAGGGAAGGAGATAAATGGGATAGCTCTGGTCATTTGCAACTCATTGAGGGCTCTGCCTAGTAGATATGTTGATGTGAGACTCTCTGGCTTAAGCTCAGCTTTCAGGAACAAAGTTGCATTGATTGCCAGTTGACTACCAACTGCAATTCAAGATGCTGTTTATTATCTATAAAGCTCTATATGGCATAGGGCTTAGATACCTGTGAGACCAGTTATCTCCAATTGTTTCTGTTGAGCAATGCATTCCAACCAAGTGGTGTGCTTCAGGTCCTCTCCATTAAATGTTACCGTCTTGTGAGACTGAGCAAGTATGCTCTCTCTGTTGTGGGTTCCTCTGGAACAGCATCTCCTCTGATATAAGGATGGCACCCTGTCTCCTGGGATTCTGGAAAGCTTTGAAAACTTGCCTCTAGTCCCAGGTCTGAAGTTGATGTCTGTCACTGTTTAATGAACCCAGTTTTCTTTTCTGGATTTAGTTAACAGAGTATTTTAGTCTGAGTTGCCAGTTGACTTAATCTTTCTCGCTATTTTTATGTTTTTTACTTTTGTATGCTGCCCAGAGATAACCAGAATGGGACAGCTAATAAATTTCAATCAATCAACCAACCAACAGTTGTACAACTGCTTTGGAAACTTAAATTATCATAAAACAGCAGCAAACGGATTCAAGTTATAACCTGTGCTATATACAGAGCCTGGAGGACCAGTCCAAATCCCTAAGAAATCCAGCTGCTAACTTTCCTCAAATTTGGCTGCTGACAACTAAATTCCAAGCATGACATATCATCCAAGAATGAATATCTTGTTGATTGTTTTGTTGCCTCCCTTACACAGATCAGTTTTAGCGAAGAAGCTTTAAATATCCACTGATTTGTAATAACAGATTTGTCCTGACACAGATGCAATCAGATAATAGCTTGTTTTATCATGTCTTTATATAGTAAGACATGATCCCACAGCCCTAATATACACAAAGGGAAGGAAGGGAAGAAAAACAAAGTCAACAAATAGTGCTACTCTAAGAAGTTAAAACTATAGTGAGACTATTTTTTTAATTGAGTTGTTTCCATAATAATAGTTTGTGGAATGCAGCAAAAATAAACTTGATTTTAGCAAAGCATTTCAAAAAAATATTTAAAGATATCCTGATTGATAAGCTAATTAAATGTTTATTAAGTAGATAATACAGATGGCTTGAAAATCATACTCAGTATTCATCAACGATTTATCATAAATTGGAAAGAGATATCAAGAAAGGTGCCATAAAATGAATCAGTTGGAGACTCACTTCAATTCTGTGTATCTAGAACCTACACACACGCCTCTTCGGATGTTCAGAGATGGACATAGTTTGTTGCAGGGAATGCTAAATTGTAGTAATTGTTGACCATGTAAAAATTGGAACCACCTCAACAATCTTCAAACTCTATTACAGAACCACTGAGAAGTAACATGACTATGATTTGAAAGATACCTCTCAGTTGGAACCTGAACAATGTATTAGATCAGTGGTAGGCAAACTTGTCACACCCTGTGGACTTCAACTCCCAGAAATCCTAAGACAGCTTCTGGGAGTTGAAGTCCACAGGGTGTGAAAGAGCCAAGTTTGCCTACCACTGTATTAGATGGACAGATGGTTACCTCTTAATTAACTTCTTCTAGAGACAGCTCAAATAGAAATGTGATCTAATCTTACCAAGTGTTTCCTATCTCCATTTGACTTTATTGGCTAACATGTAGATGGTTGGAAATATTGGAAGAAAAGCCACAGCATTGTTTCTTGATATTATTATTCTCCAAATCATGAGGGAGTTTTTCCAGGAAAAGATGGGCTAGTAAATGACATCTCTTTTTCAAAACACATGAATCTTAAAGTTCTCTGCCTAAACCTCAGACACAGTACAGCTGCCTACTAATCACATCCCTTAATACACCTATCTTCATACTTTGTAAGAAAAAAATGTCTCCATGAATATAATGCTAGTATTTGTTCATAGTCACCCTGTGAGCCAAATACAAGATGACATGGATTCCCTAAAATCTTTTTCTTTACTAAAACCAGCAGCTTTAGAGGGAGGTTGAATAAATCAGTTATGACAGTGGAAAGGGAAGGTTAAGCCCACACCCAATGTCCTGTTTCAATGAACTTTTTTTTTTGCTAATACTTTTTTTAAATTTTATTTTATTTATATGCCGCCCTTCTCCGGAGACTCAGGGCGGCTTACAATGCGTTAAGCAATAG
>JANHZT010005821.1:36906-55891 GCA_032468215.1 Stegonotus admiraltiensis | reverse complement strand
CTGGGAGTTGAAGTCCACAGGGTGTGAAAGAGCCAAGTTTGCCTACCACTGGTATAGGGTTTCCTGCCTGAGCAGGGAATTGAACTAGAAGGTCCGAGGTCCCTTCCAATTCTGTTATTTTGTTATTCTGTCCCTTCCAACCCTATGATTCTGTAAGCAAGGATAAGTTGAAATATGACATCTTGTCATAATTTTAAGCATCTTCTGAGCTCATTGTTACCAAGCAAAATAAGCTTGAACATTACAGATGAGCAAGTACATGCAATTCAAAGGAAGAACTATTCATTATTCATCTGAAATGGCAACTGTTTTTCAAATTCCGAAATGGTATTTTTGTTCTCACTGTTTTGTAATGGAGGGTTATAGGTTCTTGGTGTAAAAATTAAGTTATCTTGCCACGTGAAGTTACCTATCGACTTTTTCTCTCTTTTAGCAAGTTAAAAGCAAAGATGAACTTACTTGTAAAAAGTGGTCTTAAAGGAAAAACTAACAATATGAGAATTTAGCCACGGTGGTGCAGTGGTTAGAGTGCAGTACTGTAGGCTACTTCTGCTGACTGCCAGCTGACTGCAATCAGCAGTTCAAATCTCACCACGCTCAAAGTTGACTCAGCCTTCCATCCTTCCGAGGTGGGTAAAATGAAGACCCAGATCGTTGGGGGCAATATGCTGACTCTAAACCACTTAGAGAGGGCTGTAAAGCACTGTGAAGTGGTATATAAGTCTATGTGCTATTGCTATTTAAGCTAGTAATCTTTGGCACTTTTTTTACTTACCAGTTTCACACCTTCCCCTCTGCAAAGGGCTTCATAGGTCTCACGCTCTGGCAGGTAGTCCCGAGGCCTTTCATAAATGCCATGGTATGTTTTGGGCTCACTGGGGTTCACTGATGATTCATTGATTTGGGTTTTTTCTTTTTCACTCTCCAGGAGCTTCTCAAAGTACTGCATATTGCTGCCGGCTCTCTCATGACCTGGGTCTTGGTTGGAAAGAATCACAAGAGAATCAACACAAGACTTTGAAGTCTACAGCAGGCCACCCCATTACATTATGCAGGTCAGAAGCCATCCTCCCCAATTTCCAATTAGGCTCTCTGTGAATTAAAGATGGATCTTTATTGGGCTTGAAATGTACAAAGGCAATAAAGGAAGAGTGTGATGTATTGTCTCAAAAACAACATACCATATTTACCAACAAATGGCTTTTCTCTACATTAAAAGAGCAAAATTACAGGGTTTTTAAAAAAAAGCTTGTCCATTTTTTATTGAAACTGCCCAGCAGTCTAGCCTAGCCAATAGGAGAACAAGCAACTTTGGGTGAATAAGCAATGGTTCATAGTGGAAAGGCCTGAAAATCTAAAGACTCTGGATATTTTAGGGGGGGGGAAACTGAATTGGGTCAGCAATTAAGAGGGAATAGTCTTACATCAACATTCAGCTCTTTCCGATACTATTTTAAGTTTAATACAATATCATTCTTATACAGATTAACACCAAATTTGAGAGGTACACCCCACCTGAGGCTTAGCTGGTACAAATCAGCTCCTGATGATTTCACAATTATGTTCATACTCGGTTACAGTATGGAAGGGTTTGATGTTGTTTCTTTCAGAAAATATTCAGACTTTCCAGTCCAATCTACAGGTAGTTCTCACTTAACAACCGGTCACTTAATGTCTGCTCCAAGTTACAATGGACCTCTGAAAAGTTACTTATGACCTGGTTCTGGAGTTCTGACAGCTTCACACATCAACTCTTGTGGCCACATAATTGCTTTTCAGGCACTTGGCAACTTGGCTCATCTTTACAGGCTTTCGTGGAGTTAGACTGTGATTTAAAAGGGTTGTTTTCTGACCTTTTCAGCTGGTTTCCAGACCATCCATAGGACTACATGGATTCACCTTATGTTCCCCACAAAAAAAGTTGTAAAATTGAGTCTGGTCACCTGGGTACCTCGATTTAAATTGTTATGACTTATGACAGAAATTCTCGGTTTCATTACAGTTTTAAGTCAAAGACTACTTATACAGCTCTGGTATTCCCTAATTGACTCCCTATCAAGTGCTAATCATACTCAATCCTACTTATCTGATTGACTGATTGATCAATTGAATTTATATGCTGCCTACTTCACTGTATAGGTGACGTTGAGTGGCTTAATCACTTAGTTTTTGATTTCAGACAAGGTCATTAAGATTAGCACCAATGAAGTTTGAAGGGATGAATTACATTAATTATTTTCATTGCTGAAAATCTAATACGTTCATTTTTGTTACCATGTGCATCTCTCTCTGTGTGTACTGAATGTAAGTATGCAGAAATGTTGGAATAAAACGTCAAACACCAAAATAAAAAAAATACTATTATATAGTAACTTGAAACCTTTGATTTTATTTAATACAAGACTACACCTGGGGAATTACTGTCAAACTTCTTAGTAGCAACAAAAGAAATGAGGGCACGAAATTGGAAAAAAAAGTCAACATTCTACAGCAAGGTAATGATTTTGGCAAAAAGAAAATGGATAAACAAACTAATAGAAAAGAGAGTGCTGAACAGCGTTTATATATTTAAAATATATTCGGAGGAATAAGAAGGAAAATTACCCATTAAAAATAAAAAAAACATTCAAGATTCCACTGTAGCTTTCAAGGCAATCCTGACAGAAATAGATTGGATTGTCATTTTGCCTTAGATAAACTTCACTATAATCCATGCAAATAACAGCACTGAGTAGTAGCAGATGTCCTCGGTTTCTGGAAGTTATTATCAATCACCTTTATAGTTAAAACAGAGGGAAACAGAGCAAATAATCTCACTGAAGAAAAATTAATGAGATGGTATGGTCTGCTGAGAATTTGGAAATCTGGATTAAAAGATCTAAAAGTCAGCATTAGTTTCACTTTGTCTCAGCAGAATTCAGGATAATTTAGCACTGTCTTCTTTCAAAAGTACAGGAGAAGCAGTGTAGTGGGGATCCTATGCTGTCAAGTAACAGGGATTCTTATTTCCAAACTGTGGTGATCACAGAACTCTCACTTTTATACTTTTGGGGCACCAATGGAAATACTTCATCTGGAACCTTTCTAGGCAGGCCAGAGAGGCTTCCCAGATCAGAAATTCCATAAGCCTCTGAGGAAAAATGCATTACTTGGGATGTGCAGCTATTTGGATCAGAGGCAAAAAAAGTGCTTTGCAGGAAATGGGGACATATCTGCTGGATTTGTTGGTGCCTCCTTAAAGAAGCACGGAGCCATGTGCTCGCAAGAAAACAAACGTTTGATTTAAAGATCAATAAGGGGGCATAGACACAGTGATACAATCTTCTCCCACCCTCTGGGCGTCTCCTTACTTCAGGCACTTATCTTCCAGGACGACATAATTGCTTTATGGGACTAGGAAAAGATAAGGCTTCTTTTAGGAGATTCCAACAAAGGCAGCAAGCTGCCCACATTCCCTTTAAAGCATCTTTTCTACTATTGATCTGAGTAAGTTCCTATTGCTACTTCTTACCTAGGATGACCAACCGTCTTGTAAGCTCTATTGCTCTGTATAAATCCCCGAGCTGAAAAACAGCATAGCTGAGGTAATCCAAGATGTCAGCTTTACTGATGGTTGTCTGTTCACCATTATCATGCTGTTTTAGGGCTTGCTGCATCCACAGCACGGTGTGATAATAATCTCCATCGTTGTAAGCTGTTTTCCCCATACCAAAACAGTCATCCACTGTCAAGGTAGATCTGTACTTTGTGCCTGAAATGAGTAAAACACATAGTAAGTACATCTGGCAAACCTGCCTAAGCTTTTTGTCTGATAGAGTTCTACACAATGAAGGCGTGTGAGGAAAAAAATTGATTCGATTTTATTATTCCCTTTGTTTTTAGATGAATGCTGTTCTTGTGGACATGGTTAAAAAAAGTCCCTGAGATACACAGGAAAAGGATAGATTTTTCTACTTCCCTCCTGCCTATTCACAAATCTTCCAAACCAGATACAAATAAGCAGTCCTCCTGCTGCTTTGAAAATTACATTCCTGGGTACCACCCCGTCAAGAATTGGGTTGTTGATGTTCCTTCATCTTCTGGCTTTCCTGTCTTTAGTCTAGAATCCTACCAGGGTATCAGGAGATTCAGGATCAGATGACAGACTTAATTCAGTACATGACCTTTGAGTTCATTCCCCCTTCTCTCACCAGGAATTTTTAAACTGCTAAGGGAAAAATATAACCAAACCCAAACCTACATTGAGAGTGGGAATAGCCCTGTTTTTCCCTCAGTGTGGAAGGATGCCAATTTTTTCTTAAAACTTAAAAATAGCTAGAGAACAAAAAGCAGAAAACCTCAGCACTAATTGCTCATTGGTATTGGTATGAATAGTGGAACTGGAAGCTGAAGGGAATTGAGAGATTAAGTCCCACTCTCTTTTCCCTGAGCCTCAAGAAAATCCATACCTATATTTCAGTTAAATGGAAGGAGAGCTGGAATCAAAGAACAAGTATTCTAAAGTATTTCTTTCCAAGTCTACTATCTCCCTTGTCACACCTCCCCAATATCCTTTAAAATCCAGGATGGGGTGGGGAGTTGCCTTTTCAAAATGTAAAACTGTCAACTGTCTCAGACACTTTCACTCAAACTTGCTGTCTTCCCCATCCAGTGGAAAAGTTTTCTGTGGTTAAAAGGAACACCGAATTAAGCAGATGCATAGCATAGCCTGGCTTCTGTGGAGCCTCAATTTAGACACAAAAACCACTGAGAACAGTCTAGTTGTATTCTATTACCCAACATCCCTGCTCAATTGTGTATTTGATTTACCTCAACAGAGTCATCCAGATTCTGGGACAATAGAATATATTGAAGTATACCTTTAACTCCAGATGTTCATCATGTCGAGTTGCCAAATGAACTGATCCATGTGAAAAACTGGAATGAATCCCAGGTTAACATGAGTCAAGAGCCAAATACTGGATTTTATTAATGGTTTATTCTATTGAAGTTTGTTATTCAAATGTTTTTAATGGAGGCCAATTTCCGAGGATTTTATTAGTAAATATGGCTGAATTAACCAAATATTACACAAAAATATTTATAGTGACAAGAAGCCTATAAGTTACTTAGCTTGTTATTAAAAAATATTTGTGAGGCCCAAAGATCACATAAGTAATCTGTGAAACTAAGAAAACTAAATACGTAATTTGATAATTTTTGTTTTGCCTGAAATATATAGTGACCTTAAATTACTTTATAGATCGGCACACTGATCTCAACCAGAATCATTCTGACAGTGCTTTGCATTAGCATAGAATTCAACCAAAAGAATGGAGACTGACTGTGTTTGTTTGAAATGTAAGTCAATCTAGACAACAGCACTACATTTCAAAGCTATTTCTACACCCTTACAATAATGCTCGGCATGCTTCTCTGAAATCTAGTGAACCATTGCTAACCATAATTTTGGAAGTAACAAAACAAAAACTGGCACAGAGCCACGTAGACACAGGATAAGGCACAGCATACAAATGTATGGTTTCATAACTTATTCACTGGTTTTTTAAATATACATTCAGCAGCGAGCCCAATTCAAAGAAACAATATGCTTCATAGAAACATCATGTAGATTTCAATCATCACCTGGAAATTCTCCTTTTGATATTGTTTCAGAATCCAGTTTGTATGTGTCCTGCAAACGCATTAATGCCTTGGCAGCTCCAGTCTCATCTTCTTCATCTGGGAAAAACTGACGCTGAACCGTCAGATTTGTAATAAAGCCTTTATTTGAACAAGACAGAAAGGGTTAACCCGGGTGTCTCAGAAGACTATAATCAATAGCAGACTGATCTTCAATGAAAAACATCTCTTCTGTTCCAGAGAATATGGCATATTGGATCCAAGAGTTGAAATTGAAACAGAAATAAACAATGTTCTCATCAGACTCTCTCAAATTGCAAAGAATATATTGCTATTTACTATTTGGCATGAAGATAAAATCTCATAAATGAAACAGGCAAAAAAAATGGGATGAAATGGATCTGATCCAAGCTAGCAAATGAAATGTAAGCAGTGAGAAAATAAGGGCTCTCACTCTTATTGGTATGGCGAGTTCCTTTTATAGAGACTGAGTCTAAAGAAGAAGCAACGTTGACTGGTCATCATATTTTGGTCATCATGTCTACACTGAAGCAATTTAATTGTCAAAAAAACCACACTGATGAGTTGCACTGAACTTCATATTTGGACATTCCCTCTCACCACCACCCTCCAATTTCCTAAGTATTCCTACAATGCTCCAATCCACTCCTTCTCTTTCTGCTTTGAAGAAACCACCTTCCCTTTATATCTGAGCAGCCTATAGTTAACTTCTTAAAAACAATTAGAAATCTACTTCAAATCATCATTTCTAATTCTGGTTTCATGATATGCTGTAATTTGAGTAACCCCTTGTCTACCCTTTGGGATACAGAAAAGAAAGACTAGAGAAGGGAGAAAAAAGCATGAAATTGAGGCTTAGTTCTGGTGGCCAACTCACAGCTTTACTGCTATACCTCAACAAGAGCAATGTTGCAATGAATTTACCATCGGTTCTTTAATGTATAAATTCTAATGAAGCGATCTGATAGTTTGAGAAAATTATTGAATCCATCTTAAATATGTATTTAACCAGGCATTTCTACAAAGATTGTTTGAACTGCAAATAACATTTAACACCCCCCCACACAAAAAAAAATGTGCAAAAATTAAACCCTGGTCATTCTATCTGTAACAAACCAAAGTGCACTCAAATGTATTGTATTTAGTAGATCGTACCATATTTATTAATATGTACAGCATTCGTGACACTATAAAAGAACAGTTTAGCTATGTTGCATATGGTTAACAAGTAAGCACAATGTAACAAAAACACCAGAAATAGCTAATTGAAATCAGAACAATTAAATAACGAAGTGGAGAATGGGTCTCACCAATGAGGAATTCCTGACATTCCTCATGTGCAAGGTAATTATGCAGATCTACCAATAAAACAATAGAAGTACAGGGGATGCTACAAAGAGTATTTTAACGGAGTAACTAAATGTTCTTGGGATTTAAAATGATTTGATTTAAAAAGGCCATATTGCATGGTTTTCAGCTGTTTTAGCTGAAGTTCAGAAATAAATGGCCAGGAAGAAATCTATGGTACATTTCCTCCCCCCCCCACTTTCTTTTTTTATATAAATAAACAGTTCTAAGTTTTGTCCTTTCCAACATCCTGATAATTGCTCCAACAAACGATGTATTCATACATATAGCTTTTAATCACTGAAAGAACCTCTAATCTAACTCACCCTACATCCAACAGTGAAAGTGATGTGGTTCCACTTCCAGTACTCACTCACATATGGCCAACATATTATAAGTAATGCAGACACAAAGTATAAACAGAAACGTGATTGTGTTCCCTGAACCCCTTTATAGCATTATACCCATCCTTTGCCAGTGAAGAGGAGGTCCTCTTTTTCTGCTCTCGCAAAGCTTCAAGAGATAAGGTCTCGTGATGTATTGTTAAAACATGAGCTGCATGCCTTGGCTGGAACAGCATACTTCACATCCTCTATGCTGTTGGCATAAAGCATAAGCACAGTGTTGCCCTAAACCATATGTGGTTGATTTCTGAGAAAACAACGTTTCCTCTTTAATACTAGTAGAGCATTCAGAAACAACCTTTTTCTGTCAAAAATAGTTTTGCAAAAAAGGAGGAGAAGTAGCTGTAAAGGCTAACATCTAGACTTACATGTAGAAAACATTTTCAAAGAAAGCTAATGAAATAAATATAATTGCCTGTAAGCTGCATTTTAAAACAAGATTACAAATCATGATTCCACGGAGGTAAAAAATTCTTTACTTCGTGTTAAGACAAACTTAAGCATGTGATTTAATGTGGTCAATAGCTAAAAACTTCAAAGGCTATTGGTTCTAAAAAAGGAAAAGTGATTTATGCAGTTTATCACATCTGAATAGCAGCCTCCATACGCAATACCAGATGTGGAAGGAAAGTGAAATTTCATCTTAGTAAAAATCCTATGTTTGGCATCACAATAGTAGAGAGGAAGAAACATTTATAGTTTTACTTGCTTATTGACAGAAATCTTATTTAGTCTAACATATTTATGAATTTTTCTGATTTTTCTAGAGAAGTGATTCCCATTCCCTTAGTTCTGGATAGTTTGCAAATTATGAGTTCTAAGGATAGACTCAAAATGGATACCACTTCCAAATAAAGCAATATATTTTTGCTGCCTAATGACATATTTAGGGAGAAAATAGGTCTTTCTTTACAGTTGTCCATTTATTTCTAAAATATGTATTGGATGAGAGTACATTGCTCTCATCCAAACTTTAAGAAGCCAAAGACAATTCAGTTTTCAAGAGAAAGCTTTTTTTTTTATTTGATTTATATGCCGCCCTTTTCCGGAGACTCAGGGCAGCTTACAATGTGCTAAGCAATAGCCTTCATACTACAAAGTCAGCTTATTGCCCCCACAAACCGAGTCCTCATTTTACCTACCTTAGAAAGGATGGAAGGTTGAGTCAACCTTGAGCCTGGTGAGAATTGAACTCGCAGTAATTGCAGGCAGCTGGATCCTAATTGATACCTTTAACAGTAGAATTAGCCTGCATTAGCCTGCTACGCCACCCAGGCTCCTTTTATTTTTCAAGTAGCACAAGAAATTCAGAAATAGGAAATGAGGTCTCTGGCTCTTAGACCCTTCCTGAGAACTGGCATGATGCAGTGGTTAAACTACTGGATTAAGTGTGCGGAGACAAGTTCAAGTCTTCCCGAGGACAGAAGTCCACTCTGTGACCTTGTGACAGCCCCCCTCTCTTAATCTAAGGCTCTATGATAAGCTGGCTGGACCCCCTTCCCATTGCCTTGTGCATTGAAAAGGTTTCCTGGAAGTATAGTGGAAAACGAGCAGATAGAGCAACTGAATGCTAAGGATGAATGCTAAGAAGAACAACCACCCTTAGAACCTGCATGGTGAAATAGCAAACCTGGATGCAGGAAATCCTTACTTCCATTCCCTATTCTTCCATTACGAAGTTTCCTTGCAAATCTTCTTGCGGTGAAAAGAGATTCTGGTCTGCAGACAGATTTGAAGATGTGGAGCGGGTTGATGCATACACATAAAGTCTTTTTGTTCACCTATTACATTGCAGTGAGCATACCACTGCCTGTTAATTAACTGTGCCTCCAGAATACATCCCCAAGTCCTTTTCGGCTCCCATAGTACATGCAGGAAACCACAGTGCTGCTTATCCACTTAGCTTAAATACCCAACCTCCAAAAGTCAAGAAAGAAAAAAAAGAACACTCTCCCCACCGCTTTCTCTGATGACATCATTATATCCCTGTCATGGTCTTTAGTAGGCCAAGGAAAAAGAAGTGCAGCTCCAATCACAAAAATACGACTCACTCCTTTAGTAAGGCCGAAACGTAACTGGCTGTTCTCTAATCCACATTTCTCAGTCGCACCAACCACTCAGCGCTGATGAAAACATTTCCAAAAGGTTAATTATAGGTTGTATGCAAATATAAATTTTAGAGTTGAGATGAGTCAAGATTCTTTCCTGTAGAAAAGCAGCTCCAGGAATGAACCAACTTAACTCTTTTCTTTGCTTCAAATAACAATGATTCAAAAGAACACTGAAATAATTGTAACCTAATTTGAAGAAACGATCCTGATGGGAGGAATCATGTTGGGACAAAGGGGAAAAGTTAGGCAGGGAACTTTTTTCCTCTCTTTCCTTTTCTATAGAAAGAAAAAAAAGCAGCATGGAGACTTGAATACTACCTGTTTTTGAAAGGAGGAGTTAAATGTGCTAAAGTCATAGGAGATACGACATAGCAGAAGAAGCAGCACCAGTCCATTTAACCAATATCTTTGTGCAGTCACAACTACTGAGAACAGGCCATACTGTTTCTTTCACATTTGCTAATGTTTAGGCACAAATTCCTTCTGTGGTTTATACCATCAGAGTGGTATAAACATCCTACAGTTATATCCTATCAGTGGAATTTTGTAAACACTTTCCTGAAGGTATCTGGCACTTTACTGCACAATTCAGGGAACTGCAAAAACCAAGAGATAATTGCATCCCATATTCACACATTAGTTCAGGGAGCACGTGAATTAGCTAGATAATTACGATTACGGACAAAGAGAGAACGACCTTGCTGATTAAAAGATTACAGACAGAGTAATATTACTGATGAAGGAAATTGGTTGATAAAAACTCCAGAAAAATCCATATGGATTATATTGCATTTGTGATTCTCCAAAGACTCTCACCTTTGGTCATGTCCTCGAGAACCAGATTCTCCAGCTCCAGCCATTCTTTGTTGAGGCGCTTTACTAATTTATAAGCATTGACAGGATGAGCAAGATAACCTTCTGGATCAGAGGAGGATTTGATTGTTAAGGATTCCATTGTCTCAGCCCAGCTGGGAAATAAAAGCATATACATATATTGAATATCATTTCAGCTTACTAGCCCTGAATAGATAAGAATATGACAACCCCTCCTATTTTATTCTCAACCCCTCCTCTTAGAATCATCTATGTCCTTTAATCTTGGGTTATGGAAATGAAGTAAATATTGCCATTATTTCCTACCATGTTGAATTTTATTACTTATATAATACCTTTAAATTGCAAAGATTTATATGACCAATTCCTTTTAAAAATGTTTTATTATTTCTTTGTTTCAGGCTGATATTTAAACCACCAGGATGGGTAAAGGAACAATTAATAAAATTGCATACTAAAGCATCATCTATATCAGGGAAAATTATAAATTTACCAGAAAATTATTAAAATACCAAGGTAAATCCAAGCAAGCATTTTAAAGATAAGAAATGTCTCAGCAGGTGGCAGCATCTAACCGATCCTGGCTGTTCTCAGAAGCTAAGCAGGATTGGCCTTGGTTAGTATTTGAAGGGGAAACTGAAACAGGCAATAAAGCTCTGTATCATGACCAACAGAACTACATGAACACATTTAGCAAGAAACAAGTTCAGTTTTAAAATGTCTTTCCAGCTACGTAATAATAACAGAAATAGAGCCCCATCATAACCAAACACCGGATTAAGCAATTAAAAACAAGTGTACAGGAGGAAATAAAATGTTTATACATGAAAGGATTCAGAAACTTAATTCTAAGAATGCGCATAAATTCCAGGCTCAACCTAAGCTCAGACTCAACCTCTTCCCAGGTTCTCTTTATATGTTCACCTACTAAAAGACAGTCTCTGTCTCTGACTGTACATTCATGTTACCCTACTGTAAACATGAGAGGGAAATTACCAAGGTTTGGGGTTACATGATACAAAAGAATTTAATCCAATGACTATCCTAAGAGCTACTTTTCACATTGGGTTGCATTCAAATTTGTCAGTCTACTGACATTTTTGGGGGGGGGGGGAGGTAAATTCTTGCTTTTCTAATGTAGAATATTATATTATATTATGCCAAGTTATGGTCAACTTTTGGTGATTGCGGCTATATTCTAGATAGAATGTAGAATGAGGGTAATTTCTATTGAAATATATCACTTACAGCAAATACCTTACTGAATTTAATGAGATTTACTTTTAGGTAAAATCGCAAATATTTGCAGCCTTCTCTCTCTGCTCAAATGTAAAAAAATAACAGTATAACAATGTCCAACTGCTAAGAAAAGTAAAATATATTAAATATACCTACCTACCTACACACACATACATACATAATACATAGTCTCTTCCGTTACCTTTTTATTTTAGAAAGTTTGGTTTCTTCCTCTTGAATATATGCTTTTAATGACTGTACCAGATCTTTTTCTGCATGAATCAAGTCTGTCATCTGGCCTTAAAAGGAAGAAAGTCAAACATCATTACTTCAACTGGATGATAGCAGAGCATTATGAATAAGACAGAGACACAAAAGCTAAAGGACTTGGCCAGGCTGAATACTGAATTCAGCTTGCATCATAGAAATTGCCAGAAGAGAAACCTGAGGAGATATGGATTCAGGTTGAATTAACTGATCCAGAACTAAGCTAGTCCAGATCATGAGCCTAGCAATACACAACAAATTTAAGAAAAGGAGACCAGAGTAAGACTATCCATTTAGTTGAAAGAAAGAGGTGTAAAGAAATATTCAACTGAGACAAGAGCTATAAAAGCGAAACTACAGCTTGACTGGTCCTTGTGGCAATGAACCTCTCCACCACTACCATCTTGCCTGCAATTCTATTTGTATGCTTATCCTTGGTTCATCCAACTGAACTTTGCTCTTCAAACCAGTCCAGGATAATTTCTGAATGGGTGTTTTGTCTTTCTCTGGACTATTTGAAAATTAAGCTTCATTCTCTAAACAGAAAGTCTACCATTTGAATCATGGTGATGCTACTAAAGTTAAGGGTTGCGTTTGAGGTTGCATCAGGAACTAGCCATATGTGTAACTGGCAGCAGAGAACACAAATAGATGCAACAAGTTAAGATAGGCTGATCCAGTTTAATGTATAGAAACTATCATAAAGTCCACAGAAGAATTAATTTAAACCTAGAAAATTAAATGTCAATATTATTACTGGAGCTGCTTTTCTATAATTTCAGTATACAGGAATATAATACTAGTTTTATTTCTTTGCTAGGATCCTCTGTGAGAATATTTCTGAAAAAAATAGGGCAAATTAATAGGCTTATTCTCTGGACTTGACAGTATACAAAATGATGGATACTGACTTTCCAGAAGCATCATATTCATTAGATAGTTCAAGAAAACATTTACTTTATTGCCCTTAACATGATCCAATGAAAAGAAATATTATCTTTTGTCTCCTTTCATATCCAGTATGTATTTCCAAATACTGTATTTGGAAGAAATCAATTTTTCATGAGCTCAACTCAAATAAATTCTTTCTTAAATGAAAATATCACCAGTGTCAAGCTACTAATAGTACATGGACTTCCAAGTAACTGACTGCTAATGAAATTGCTCCCATTTTATTTTTAAAAGTATGTGCATATTCAACTGTTAATTACATCTCAGTATTGAGAACTGAATACAAGAAATAATTACAAGGTCATCTTGCCACCCTCCTTGCCTGGATTGTCTTTCATACACACCATTTTTTGTCAACCTGTCATTCTTCAGATAGATAGGAATGCAACTCAAACAAATCTAAGAGGTCTGGCACTACCTTGGGGAAGCCATGACGTATTGTCTAAAGTATAATTATTGAAATATTTTATTTCTATAAGTCTTCTGTTTAGATTCTTTTCTTTCGTAAAGACTTTTGCCCATTGGCCTGTTTTAAAACAATGATACTTTCCCACCCTATTTAAAACTTTGCTTCCTCTTACTTAAACAAGATCAGCGTCAGTTTCAGCTTTCTAATTTTTGCTGGAAAAAAATAGTTGATATTTGCTGGTTTGCCAGACCTTGTTCAGAAAGCAGCCAAGTTCTCTGTGTTATGGCAAAAAGTCTTATGTAATCAATACTTCTTAGTTTTATATCACTTATTTATGAAATGAAAATAGTTGGCAGTATATAAAAATAATACACAGGATTTATGGGGAAAAACCATCTTCTGATTGTATTGTCCCTAGTAGATGTTAACTCGTGATAAAAGTTTATTCAAACTTTCTATGTAATGTTCTACTGGAGTCTTCCATTTAGCTTCAGATTTAATTGCCAGATTAAAATTATTGTTGAAATTACAAAAAATGTTCTTTTGGGAAGAGATTTGGAAAAACAATTCTTTACTCTTTAATGCTTCAATCATATTTACTTCTTTTTCAGTAGAAATAATTTTTTTCTAGGCCAAGATAATTTTTAAAGCCATTTATTAAAATCATAACCATTTTTACGCAGTTTACTCATTGGATATGGAGAAAATACAATTGAATCAAAGTATTTAAATTATATTGTAATAGAAAACTGAATTGTACTCATCTGGTATTAATCAGTTTCAATACAGATCAGGAAGTATATGCATAGATTATTATTATTATGGTTGGTCACGTAGTCAGCCAGACGTTTAGACTATATATGGCATTTTTATCCAACCTATCAAGTTCTTCCCAAGGCCCTGGGATAGATGTTGTTTGAGGGTGTTAAATGTATCGTTGCAGGATGTAAGCTGTTCCAGAAAAGCTGCCTTTTGCAATTGATTGAAGGTGATTCTGTTAATGCCAATGGTGTTCAAGTGGTGCTCCAGATGACTTGATATTGCATCCAAGATGCCTATTACTAGCTTTGTTTTCTTTTGCCAGTTATTCTACTTCTTCTTGCCGGCAACTCTGTGGCAAACTCAAGAAACAGTGGATGGATCGCATCAAGGAAGACGTGAAACGCATGGGTGTCACCCCTGAAGATGCCCTGGATGCCAAATGGAGACAGCTTTGCCAACAAGCGGACCCTGCCATAGTGCGGGAATAACACTAGAAAGAAGAAGGTGATTCTACTTCTTGCAGCAGCTATTATTATTACTAGTATGGATTGGACAAATGTGCCTGTCTCACCATCTACGGGGGGAGGGGGGGAATGAAAACTGAAAGAATCAAGATGTCCTACAGAAATAACATTAAGAGTCTAGATAAATAAGAATATACAAACATCTGGGCATTCAAGTGGATTGAGGAAAAATTCAGAAAAAAATATAAAATAGCAGGACTTGCAGATCAAAGTTGAACACTTATAGAAAAAGAAATCTGATGTTATACCAGTGTGATGTCTCCTGTGGACGATGGCTCCTCCACGTCTTCCTCAGAGGCCTTGAGGAAGAATGAGATCATTCCTGGCACGTCTGGTATTGCTGACCCTGAACTGCCGGCAGAACATACCTCGGCTGGGGAGAGCTTGCAGGCCAATGAGGAAGAGGGGGAGGAGCTACCGGCCTTGGTAGATGCTAGGGTATGCAGGGCAGAGAGGTGGAGATCTGCCAGATTGATGGGGAAAAGCCCCGCCTCTCTTAATGGTCTGCAGTGGGAGGGGATATTTAGCAACGCAGGTAGAGGGAGGCGTTGCTGGAAGCAACATGTGTGGATCGTGGCCAGATGATTGTTTGTTTCCGGGACTCTGCAGGCTCGTGGATTTAGTTCAGTTGCGAAGAACGTTTATGTTTGTGTTTCGAGCAGCCGGTTATCTGTCTGGTGGACTAATTGGCCATTGCCTGGAAGGTTAGTCTGGAGCTTGTTTGTGGCTGGCTTCGCTGAAAACTACCCCCTGAACTCCTAGCTTGGACTATTCTGTGACTTCTTGCAAGCCCTCAAACTCGGACCACCGGACTTGTTGACAAACCACGGTGGAGGCCCCTAACCTTGGAGGGGATTTTGGCTGTTTGTTTTTGGAACCGACCCAGGCAAAACCTTTATTTTCAAGACTGTTTCTGGTTTGGCTGCAAGTTTGTTTTGCTTTTGGTTATCTACTTGGGTCGCGAGCCAATTACTGTGCTAAGCTTGCAGCTGGGGGTTAGCTGAAAACCTGAAATGGAACTGTTGGGTGAACAGACTGAATAAAGCTCTCTATACCAACCCTGACATTTGAGTGTGTGGGGGCAGCACAACCAATCATGTTAGGAACCGTTGGAGCAGTATCAAAGCAGGGGTCTCCAACACCCCAGGGCCATGCAAGCATGTGAAACTTCTTTAGCATGTGAAACTTCATTTGCACATATGTGGAATTAGATTATATACACGAAACCCATCCCCTCCTTCTCCGCCACTGCCAGTCGTGGACCCAGAAAGGTGGGGAATGCTGATCTAAAGGACTTTCTGGATATCTGGAAATACTGAATTTATCAGACCTGAATACCCTAAACACAAAAAACCATCCTGTTTGGAACTGCCTATATTGTTAGATACTATCCTAATAATTCTGAGGGCCTTGATTAAGACATTGCTATTCTAAAATTTATTTAACCAAGGTTAGCATATAATGTAGAATGTTAAATAAAAAAAGGTCACATGGTCAGACTGAGAGCCTGAGGGAAACTGCATGGAAATGTATAAACTCACGTGAAGGAAATGCCATCCAGTTTAAGTTCTTATTAAAGACAGTCATGCATAAGAATGGGTTATTTCCCCGTTAAATATGTTCTGAGGATTATTAAGCCCGTAAAATTATACTGATGTGGCCAAATTCTATGGAAGGATATCTGTCATCCTTTCCATTTTGTACAAAGAACTCTCGTCTTTCATCAAGCGCTACATGCCGAGTTGCAGTTCTTGGAAAGGAATACTGTAAAACAGATGCCAATAGTTAGATTTCAGACAGAATCCAATTTAGAGATGCAGATGTCCATCGGATAGTGATATGCTCTATTCCTCCTCCCTCCTGCAATGCTCCTGCTCCTACCAATGCTGTTCGCAAAGTCCTTCAACACTCCAAAGCAGGTTGATGTTGACTGCAAAGAACTACTAAGTTTTATGCTTAAGAACTACTAAGCATAAACATAAAACACTAAATGTGTTTTATGTTTATTCTTTAAAAAATAATAATAAACTTTTTATAATAATAATATTAAAGAAGGAAAACCATCCTTTTGATTTCACTAGTGGAATGTATTTCATGAGCAGGAATCCAACTGATAAATTTATTTAAGTTGCTTTGAATTTCCTATGGGAATATAATTTTCTATACCACTTTCAGTTACAACTTATTTGTTCTGTAGGAAAATACATGAGCTTGTCAGAGATTCATATTCTCCAGTCAATAATGTGCAGGCAGAAGAATTAGAAATGAAGTTCAAGCCAGTAATATCATTTCAATTTTAATGCAAAAATAAACAAAACGCAAGCATTCATGACTTGGAAAAAGTTTAATCATTTTAAAATTTAAAAATGCATTAGACATCCAAAATATAGTTAAAACAAAATTCTGAAAAACAATATGGTTATATAGAAGAAATTGCAATTTTTCTCTTGTCTGCTGTAAAGCATGTAAAACATGCCTTCTGGAATTTTTCCAATCCCTTTACCAGGCCTGGCCATCTGTATTTTCTTCTATGTAATTAAATTAATGTGTTTCATCTTTATGCTTCAATTTTCCATTTACATTGTGCCCAGGTATGTGTTTGTGTAGGTATGTACTAGGAAGTATGGTATGGGCTCCATTTATTCCACTCTGGGTCATGTGACCATGAGAGGGAAGGGAGAGAGCTTAGAACAGAGCAGGCAGCAACATTCTGAGCCATTGCCCAATGCAGTCATTGAGCTGCATTGGGGAATTATTTGTTTCCCTTGGAATTTATTTTGCTATAGCCCCAGCCAGATTTTCAAATTCAGTTTTCCTTCTGATGACTTCTCTGCCATTATCACTTTGGTCCTGTTCAGTTATCCTGATGTTCCAGGATCTTTAACACAAGTTATATCCAATGTAATGTAATGTAATGTAATGTAATGTAATGTAATGTAATGTAATGGTAACCTAACCTAATCAGCTACTCATCTCACATATGTGACTCTGGGTGGTTCACACAATTAAAATAGAAAAAACAGAAAGAGTAAAAAAAACAATAAAAACTAAACAGGTGAATGCAATCAGAATCTTACATATAATACAGCTATTTCACAGGCTCCACATTTCTATTGGATCTCCAGGCCCAATGGCAAAACCAAGTTTTTGAGGCCCTCTGGAATCCAATAAGGTCAGGGTCAATCTCACCTCAAAGAGAATGATGTTCCAAATGGCAGATGCTACTGCAGAAAAGAGTCTTCTCTTGAGTCTGTCAGATAAAACTCCTTAGTAGACAAGGCCTGTAATATGCCTCTTGTGCCTCACCTGATGGGGCAAGTGGATGTAATGGGGAGAAGTGGTCCCTCAAATAACTTGGCTCCATAAGCAGTACCCTGAATTAAACCAGGAAGCAAAATGGCAACTAATGCAGCCTACAGAGGAGAGGTGTAAAATGTGCTCTTTCTAGGGAACATACACACAACTGCCCATGTGGCCTAATTGGGTTTGAAAGAATTAAAACAACTAGAGGGTGGAATATATTCCCATTCATAAAAAGACATGGTTATAAAAATAACTTTCATGATTTTACTATTTTGTTTAAAATTATCCATACCTATAGAAGTGAAAAATTCTCCTTTTATGCATCCCAGACAGATAAACAGTAATAGCATAATCCACTGTGCCATCTTCAATGAATGGAGTATCTGCAGGAAAAATAAATATAAAGAGAAAAACAAACTTGAGAACGTTTGAAAGAACTAACCACCAACATCCATAATAGTATTGCTCGATATTATCAGATTGGAAAAATCTGGAATCAAAACTACCTTGCACAATACATCTGCAGTACAGCATTACATCGGAATGCATCATATGCTATGAATAATTATTGTTTTACAGCAACTCTAAGTAAACATTATACTGGATTCCATTCGTGGTAATTATGGATTGCTTTAGTTCTCATCTTAAAATATTTCAGTAATACTGGCATATATTTTCATATGCTACAGCTGTTCAGATTTTTTTTGACCATAGATACGCCAAGCAAATGGGAGGAGCAAGACTAGAGGCCCATTTCCCCAAATGCCTCAGAACCATTTAAATCTTCCTATTGCACGTTCATAAACAAGTTTGCCACTGAGAATGAAAGGTATGATCATAAAATTGTTCAACTGTTTATAATCAAACTGTTCCTTATGTTTGTGCAACAGCTTGTCTGCACTCCATGCATTCAATTCCAGTGTGATGCTATTATTATTTCAGCTTGCAAACACCAACAATGCAATTCTATACATGTACATCAATAATAAAGACCACAGAATCCAACACAGCTTCTTCCCATATATGCATCAAATTGAAGTTTATCTATCTTAAAAAGATTTTCTGATGCCTCATCTCCAGCTACATCTTTAACATGCAATCAATCAGTCTAGGCCAGGGGTGGGCAAACTTGGCTCTTTTACAACCTGTGGACTTCAACTCCCAGAATTCCTGAGTCAGGCAAGCTGTCTT
>JANHZT010005821.1:23146-34616 GCA_032468215.1 Stegonotus admiraltiensis | reverse complement strand
ATTGACAGACTCGGTCACATGCACTAGACAGGAGCGTCTCCCCATCCTGACTGCCGTTTCCCTCCTCACAGGAGAATCTGAGCGACTTTATCTGACAGAAACTGCACAAACTCCTCAGCTCTACCCTGCAAGGGCTCCTCCCCTCCCCCTACATTAAGGAGTGAGTCACCCTAAATAGGGTGGCTGGGCGCGAATCAGCGGATGCAATAAGTGCGGAAAAATGTGAACATTTTGCCGCCCGTATCGCCACTAAATAAGTCCTAATAGAAGCTCTTAAGAGTGTTCAGTCAGATTTGGAGTTACTGGTCCTCCAGTATACACTAAAGACACAATTCCTCTTTACCCTGCAGGACGATATTTTAGTCAACCTCTAGAAATATATTATCTACCACAAGCCAATACTGTCTTGCTTGTTCAGACTCAGCATTGTTCACAAATTAGCCCTTCACATAGCACTATCCAATGCTGAGTAAGAGTATTTTTCTATGTTTTGTATTTTTGAACATATGTCCCATATGTTCTAATAATTACACAAGAAAATTATGCTAATGACTTTATTGTGAGATATGAGTAATTTACAGCTCCCCTGCCTTATATTCCATCCCCATCCCCAGCAAAACTGCTTTAAATTCAACAGAAGACAGAGACAAAAAAGAATAATAAAAAACATTGAATATTTACATGTTAGGGCTAAAAATGTTACCTCCTGAACAGCTTCTGATTTATTATATTCACCAAACTTATATGCAACCACTTGGGGAAGTGGGTCTAGGCGGTTTACAAACATTGCAAAGGGTACCTCCTAAAAACTTCTTTTTTCTCAGTTTATGATACGATGGCTGTTTTCTGCTGAGTAAGCAGAGGCTAATGCAGAATCTATATACAGAATATAAGGTAGATAGTAGGGCTGGCTAAAGCTTTACATTTGCTCTAAAAGAGTGGGTGGGAGCACAAATGGGGCACCTGTCCACAACTCATTAAAGCAGAGACATATTTTCCCACATGACTAATTCTGTAATCATAGAGGCAAGTTACTTTAATGAATAGCACACATGCTGTGTTTATATTCCCATATGTTCTGAAACAGCCTTTTCATGTCAAATGCAAAGTCCTGTATAGCTAGCTTCCAATTATGAGAACATATGAAGTCTGGTGATGGAGTTCAGGCAGAGTTTAAGGAGGAAGTTTCTAGTACATGTTCACTCTAACTAGGCAGTATGTAGCTGGCTAATGGGAGAACTAACCAGGAAGCCCAAAGAAATAGAAGACTTTCAACATTAAGAAATATAAATAAAGCTAAATTTACTGGAATCCCCATTTCTGATCTACAATATTTTTAGCATATTTATATTTTTGCCAAAAGAAACTTAATATAGATTTGAAATAAATGCAATTGTGTAATAGTGCTTGAAGAAAAAGTCAAAGAGCCAGAACAAGTCATCATACTGTAACTCATAAAAGAGAGTGAAGATGTCTAAGACGAAACAAATTAAGCCTTTAGTTGGAGTTGGTAAAGGAAAACAACTCTCCATTAGCCAGCAAACGAAGCAAAGGAATAAACTTAGCGGGGTTGAATATGCAGCATTTTTTTTTTTTGGAATTCCCAATGTAAGTGCTGTCCACATATACACATGTGTGCAGTCCCACAAAAAGCCTTAGAAGTATGCAAACCAAATTTTCAGAAAATTGTTTTAACACCAATGAGCCTTGCAGTACATTCTTTGAATGTTTCACAGAACCCTAGTCTGATCGTGTCTGATGCCCTGTGCAAAGTACCGATTCGGAGTAAGCATCTGAAAAAGAATCTTGGTTTGAGGATTGTGCATCAGAAAAATAGGTTTTTAATTTTCAGATGGATTTCAGATAGACTATGGAATCTAAGTTAAAGAAAGTACTAACAACATCATATACATTTCTTCCCATTATTGCTAATTTATTCTGCATGCATTCCTTGCAGTTAATATTCTGAGCTAAAACAATGACAGTCCCTGCCAAATGTGGAATTATTTTAATCAATTTCAGTTAACCAATGGCTTTTGTAGCCTGTTTTATTTCTTAAAGTCTGCTTTGGAGCAGGCTAGGAAAACCTCTGAAACAATAGAGGAAACACTGAAATTCCCACCACCATGCACACAAATTACTTCCTTTTTCGGCAGGGATATCCCTGAGTTTGATATTAGTGCTGTCCTTTGATTTGAAGAAATCTAGTTAGGATAAGGTTAAGGTAAAGGTTCCCATCGCACATATGTGCTAGTCATTCCCGTCTCTAGGGGGCAGTGTTCATCTCTGTTTCAAAGCCAAAGAGCCAGCGCTGTCTGAAGACCTCTCTGTGGTCATGTGGCTGGCATGACTAAATGCCAAAGGCGCACAGAACACTGTTACCATCCCACCAAAGGTGGTCCCTATTTTTCTACTTGCATTTTTTACATGCTTTCGAGCTGCTAGGTTGGCAGAAGCTGGGACAAGTAACGGGAGCTAACCCCATTACGCAGCACTAGGGATTTGAACCACTGAACTGCCAACCTTTTGATCAACAAGCTCAGCATCTTAGCCACTGAGCCACCGCAGCCCTCTAGTTAGGATACAAACCATTAATTTATTCTATTTATCGATTGACTGTACAAATTTATACCCTGCCCTTCTCACTATCTAAATGACTGAGTAGTTTACAATAAAAAGGGCATAAAATATTTTCAGAAACAAGTTAAAAAAAACAGAGCAGTCAAGCTACCAACCATGTCCAGGATGGTATATCACTATTGGATGCCACACTAGTTGATAGAACCCGGCCTTAACACTCTCCTGGAAGGCCAGAATAGTGGGGGCCAGCTTCACCCTAGAAGGCAAGATGTTGCATGGGGTGGGGGCAATGAGAGAGAAGGCTCTCCTCCTAGACCCCTCCAGTCAAAATTCTTTAGCCGACAGGGTCCGTAACATGCCCTTTCTGCCTAACTGGATAGGGCAGGTGAATGTAATAAGGATGTGACAGTTCCTTAGGTAACCTGAGCCTATGCCATGAAGGGCTTTGAAGATCATAAGCAATATTTTGAATGGAACTGGAAGCAAACCAGCACCCAAGGCAGCTCATGCAGCAAAGGTATTACATGTATGTATCACTAGGACTGAATGGACAACTACATTTTGTGCTTCTGGATATTTTTCAAGGCTAGCTCCATGTAGAGAGCATTTCAATATTCATATCGGAGATGACTGGGGCATATGTGACTGAAAGAAGGGCTTCCCAAACCAGGAAGGGGCACAACTAGTACAAGTTGAGCATAGGTCCTCCTAGTCACGACTGCCACCTGCTCCTCAAGCAGGTTTGAGTCTACCCTCAGCCCTCCACCCTCAGCCACTACATCTTACCAGTAAGTTAAAGTGGAAGCAAATGCATTCCCTCTTTCTCAAGCTAGTTGCGCAGGTGGAAAATAGATGGCCTTCCAGAAGCTGTTGAAGAATGATTCAGCATTAGTCATACTAACTACAAATACTGAGAGTTGGAGATATACAGAAGCCCATCGGTTCCTCATTTCTGATACAACACTTCATTAATTTTAGCCCAAATGAAAAATTGTCTAAGTTCATATTGACAAAGGGTAAATGTCAGAATCACAACTCTATGCCTGCCACATGAAAAGAAATAATTTAACATTTTGAACATTCTGATTGTATGTTGCACAGAAGGAACTTATCATACACTATTAGCTAGAAACTAATGCCATTTCTTGATGGCAGTTTCTCAAAAGGAGTTTAAGAAGCTGTACAGTTTCTCAAATCTTAGCTGTGGAAACATAAACATCCTGAAAGGTCATATGTTCTCCATATGTCTCTGTTTATTCAAGTTCACCTGTGATTTAAGGACAACGTGCACATAAAAACACTGAAACTCTAGAATACTTGACAGTTTAATCCACAAATACGCAACTTTTTCCTGGTTGAGGGGAAATGCTCTATATTTTAAAATTTTAGCTGCAGACCATACTCCAGAAAATAGAGCCAAAGCAAAAAAAAAAAAGTTCTGATTTGGTGTAATTAAAATTACTGGCGAAAATATAGTTAATGTGCTTCATCCTAATGTTTTTAAAACTTATCCCTTTCTGACATATTAAAAAATTATCACTTTTACCACTGAATCCATCCCAAACACATTACGGACACCACTTGCAACTCTGATCCAAAACTTGGGTGTCCCAATTCAATTCCCCTCCCAAAAGGAAAAGAAACCGGCAATCTTTGTCTGTTAAATGCCATTATATAAGTCTAGCACGATTTGAAGTATCTACTTCATCTTAGGCATAAGGAACAAACTGAATTGGAGCTAAATGATTCAGACTTTACAATTAGAAGTGAAAAGACTTCTGCTTATTTCAAATTCAGGGTGACCATGAATTTGAAAAGAACATGAGCCTTGATTTTAATAAATAATATAAAAAGCAGTCTTAAAATAATATATGGATAGATTTCCTGGGACTTGCCTTTGTTATTCTCTAATAAGAAGCAGGTGAGTGATAGTACTGAAGCCTGAACTCTATAACTCACTCTAGATCACACAATCAATGTTAAACTTATCCTGTTCAATGATGGCAGAACACTTCATATATTACATTTAGGAGCTAAGGTGAAATTACTTTTGACTATGAGATATTAAAGCATGTTGGAGTGGGAATTCAAGGAACCCACACATGACACCATGGTTAACACTGTGGTGATGGGTAATACCTGGGGATTAAGGATGGGGATGTGTTTAGGGAAGTATTCATTGCAATTCTATTCTACAAACACCTGAGGGCAGGACAAGAAGCAATGGATGGAAACTAATCAAGGAGAGAAGCAATCTAGGACTAAGAAGAAATTTCCTGACAAAATAGGGGATAGGTGGTTAAATAGGGGAGAAAGTGGTAAAAAAGAGCATAAATGAGAGACAAGAAAACAATATTGAAGGGAAAGGAATTGGATGCAAAAAGCAGTTAGATGATTTCACTGGGATTTACAGTGGCAAAAAAAGAGTGGATATGGGGAACATCCCCCAAAAATAATCAATCAAAGGGTAAAGAGGGAAAGAGTGGAAAGAGATTAGGAGAAAGCTTGGGGAGAACTACTCGAATACTATATCTAAAAGTGAGAAAAAGAAATAAGAAGAAAAGATATAATAAATATAAAAAGAAAAAGAAGAAGTAGTAGTTCATAGAATGGGATAAAAGGAGAAAATTATCAAGAAGTGGAATTTTGGAGAGACCAAGAGAAAATGGTTAAAGAAGGGAAGATTTGTGGAAAGGAGGAAGGGAAATAAGGTACACATTAGTAGATTTAAGGGAACTGTATTAATATTATTAATTGTGGATGGTCAACTAAGTTAAAGGGTTTTTATATAAGATTTGAATATGATGATGTATATTGCCTATAGGAAAACAGAACAGCAGATGAAATGTGAAATGGCAATTTGGTTTAATTTTGAAGACAATTTAAACTAAGAGACAAAGTTGAAATGTTAAAAAGTGGGATGGGGATTTTGAGAAATATATTCAGTAATGGAGAAATAAGATAATTAATTGATGTTACTGTAAGAGATTAGGAATTAAGGGTGGAAAGTGATATTGTTTATGTATTAAGAAGAAATTAAGATAAGATAAAGAAGTATGGAAAAAGAATATTATGGCTGAAATTGGAAACACTACTGCGTTGTCAATAGAGAAAGAAAATACCCAGACAGAGGGAGCACAGCTGGAAAGCAGCAGAAAAATATGTGTTTCTCTTGTGTTTTCCATCAAATGGAAAAAAACAGGGTAAGAATTCTACATAAAACTCAGAGTATAGATGTAAAATTGCCAAGGATTCTGGAACAACAGGAAAAAACATTTTCTTCTGTTTCTTTTTTCCAGAGAAAGTAAGAAAATGAGCAGGAGGAGAGACAATAAAATTTAAGCATTTAATTTATAACACCATTGACAGATATGCTTTGTTATGAATTTACTTTAAATACTTTTGAAATAGCAACTCATGCTGTAGAACTTTTTGTTGTGCCTGTTATATGTTATTTTGCCTGCTTATTAAGAAACAAACAAGTAAAAAGAAATAGCAATAAAAATGTGCCATCACCATTGTCCCAAAGCAAAGCAAGCAGTGGTGGATTGCCCCCGGTTCAGACCAGCGGGAGGCTCCACCCACTGACCCGGATATCATCATAGGTGATCTGCGCATGCGCAGAAGAGCACGTGCGGGCATGATGCGAACCAGTAGTAAAGATAAGTAGAACCCACCCCTGAAAGAAAGGTATTTACTTTCAATTTGTGTCCAAAAAGTAAACACTAATAAAACAGTGGTGAAGGAATATATAGTATATTTGGCCACATGAAGTAAATAAAGCAACATAATTTTTTTTGCATTTGAAGTACTGTAACTACCAGCCATTTCTACTTGTAAAATCAATCTTGCTATCAATTTTACAGATTTCTGGAAACTAATTTGTGGTTCTTTGCCTCTTCACATGCTAGCCTTCTTCATGATTTAATGAATTTCACATCTCTATTTTGCAATTGCTCTAATGACTTTCTGGCTTAGGTTTCAACAGAAGATTGATTTAAAATGACAGAGCTCTTACATTAAATCAAACTAGTCTAAATATATGATCAATATTATCCAATTTATACCATAACTATCCAAGCTTAAGTTCTCAATACATTTGTTGCCAGTTACTCAAGCTCATTAAATCTGAGGATTATTTTCTCCTCATTCAGCAAATCAAGCTCTTGGAAAAGATATTGAGATTGATCTACAGCTTTAACATACTTTTATTTAACTGACATTTCTAATTCTGATATTTCTATTTAAAATCTAATCTAAAACACAATGTTTTCCACTGCATTTAAATATACAACTATGCATAACCAGTAAAAGCATCCCTATTAAATGATTAAATGCCAGACCCAAAATCACAGGTAACACATAATACTGGTTTCAAGGGTATAAGTCAATATTGATTCCATGAAGAAGTACCTGCTACATAAACAACAATTTCAGGTTACATGAGTTTAGAAGCCTTGCTCTAAGCTTCCACATTTTTTTAAAAATGGAAGCAGCAAGTAGAAACAACTTCATTCGGAAATTACGCTCATGAATTCTTTATTTTATTCTTTCATTTATAGTTGCCTTTTGCTTCTATAAAGTCTCAAACCATAAAATAAAAAATGTGGATGCTCTGAGTTTGTGCAGCTCCAGTGGAAAATAATCTGATTGCTTAGAAGGAAACTCTGCTGAATTCAGTTAAGATTTACTCCTATATAAATTACACATAGAATTGCAAACTAAAAGACATTTCAATGGAATGTGCAGTTTAAAAGATACAGTAACGCCTTATGAGTAATTAAAGTGAGAGGAGATAACACTAAGGATAATTGATATTGCATGAGAATGCTGTAAACTAAAGAAAACAAAAGCAACAATAAACGTATTCTGAAAATCTAAAACATTGCAAAATTAATCTTTGGGAGCCTCAAAGAACAAATAGATTCTTTTTAACTAACTTTGGGGCCGCATCTGAATGTATTGCTCAGCACTGAATATTACAGTATGTCACAGAAGTGAGTACACCCCCTCACATTTTGTAAATATTTAAGCATATCTTTTCATGTGACAACACTAAAGAAATGACACTTGCCTACAATGTAAAGTAGTGAGTATACAGCTTGTATAACTGTAAATGTGCTGTCTTCTCAAAATAACACAACACACAGCCATTAATGTCTAAACAGTTGCACAAAGAAGTTAACAAAGTTTGCTAAAACTGAAACTGCAGTTTCTAATAAAGATGCAATCATAAAGTTGTAGGATCAGAGTATATTCATGTTCAAACAAATGCAGAATATCACACTTTGCAGATTTATCCATTGAGGGGAATGGTGTTTATACAGTGCTAACTGTATGTAATCTAAGAGTAAGAACATTTGACACCACCACTTCCAATCCCTTAAAAACAATCTACAGCTGACTCACAATAATTTCTACTACAGCTTCAGCAGACCAGCAGAATAATATCAAGGATATCATTAAAGAATGTTCAATCCTCCACCCACACTCTTAGTTCAAATTATGTACATTTAACTCATGACTTAAAAAAAACTAAAAACAAATCCAAGTTGGTTTTATGAGAGTTGTAGCCTTCAAATGGAAAGAATAACATTCTGATTTGATGCTACAGCAGCCAAACAATAGTTTACGATTAGGAAATAGATGATGCAAGAGCCTGTATTTTGTTAAAGAGAAGGGTCCTCTTGGTGCAATTTTAGATGTACAACTGGCAATCAAAAAATAAATCAGCTTAAAAACCAATAGCAGCTAACAATGTGAGACCATACCTCCGTCTCTCTCTCTCCCTCCCTCACACCCACCCACGCTCCCTCTCTCCTCTCCACCTCTTTCTCTCTCCTCCCTCCATCCATCATCAGAAGGCCCTGGCCTTTCCCAAAGTTTTTAGAATTCACAAGCTGTTTAGCAGCATACCCACAATTCTTACTAAAACCAAATATCTGTGCTAATCTCTTAAAGCCAACAGCTTTACTAAACGTTTCTCTTTCCCCAAAGATTACTATTTTCCAGCTGGCGTCTTGCTCCAGAATTGAACATTGCATCTCTAAAACACTACATTCATCCCGTCCACATGCCTGCATCACCACCTCCCATGCCAAAAGTTTAATGCACATCTGCAAACAATTAAACAACTAAATGTTAAACAAACATTTAATCCTTTTGTGCTTTTTAAAATAAAAATATTAGGGTATGTGGTGTCTCAAATGCTTTTTCTAGTACCACGTAACCATATACCAATCATCTTATGAGTTAATCTTAATAAAGTTAGCAACCTTGTGACTTCTTGGCCCTGCAACTTTAAAACTACTAACACTGGATTAGTTCTGGAAGACATTTTAAAGCGGCAATAAGTTTTTGTTCTGATGACTTTAAATTTGGTTGTTCTATCTTTCTCCTTTCCCAAGAGAAAAACTCCAAGACAAATATATGAAGAGATCTGGTTGATTCAAACTGCAAGCATGGAAAGAAAGCTAGTCGTGTTCTCCATCTAGAGCTAGCCAAAATTTTGGAGAAGTAGATATGTAATTGCATTTGTTGGTCACAGTCCAGTGTTAATATGCAATATTCTATCAGATATGTCTATAAATAACTTTGGAATATTAAAAGATTTTCAAGAAAATCATATTGAAAATCGTTCTGCAAAATCCCAGCTGTAAAAACTTTGGAAAGAAGTCTTAGCTGAAATAAGTCTGCTTTGAATCTTTTCCTGAATGTGGAACCCTCCAGGTTACTAATAGCAAACAAGCTAAAATAGAGGAGATAAAATAGAATGGCTCAAAAAAAAAGAATAATTTCCATTAGAATTTCTGTGCATTAATATCAAATACAAAAATGGCATTCTTGTCACGCAAAGAAGAATGCCATAATTACTTAGGATATTAAACAGTCTTGACAATGATAATCAAAATTGACTTCAGCTTCCAACATTATACTAAGTATAAACCATGGTTTCAAATCCTTGTGACTAAGCTCACATTAAGCCAAAACATTTAAAAAATATGTCACAGCCTTAGCTGCTCTTTGACTGGTCATGGAAGTCTAAAATATGGCACACTTCAAGGGTCTTATTTATCTGCAGCTTCCACTCTTACACCTTTCTGAAACTTTAAATCCAATTTTAACCAAAAACCACAAGGCGGCAGAAATATTTATTCTGTATGTTTATAATACCAATTAGGCCAGGATTATGCATTCTGCATCTGAACTGCAAAAATATATGGTTAACAGGAAAAATAACAGGAAAGCCATGAAAAACTACAGTTGGATTTTTGCAGTAGACATAGTATATTCAGTTAGAAGTAACAGATTTGATGAATTGGGGTATAAAACGGAAACAGATTGAAATCAGAAGAAGTAAACAAAATAAAGAGGAAGAAATATGCTTTGGATATTTGCATATTTACTTACTCATCAGAATCTTAGAATAGAATAGAGCTGGAAGGGACCTTGGAGGTCTTCTAGTCCAACACCCTGCTCAAGCATACCATACCATACCCCATACCATTTCAAAAAAACTGACTGTCCAGTCTCTTCTTAAAAACCTCCAATGATGGAGCACCCACAAGTTCTGAAGGCGAGCTGTTCCACTGGTTAATTGTTCTCACTGTTAGGAAGTTTCTCCTTAATTCCAGGTTGCTTCTCTCCTTGATTAGTTTCCAATTAGTTTAGTTAAAGCAGAACCTCTATGTCAAAGTTTGAATCTGTCTGTAATGTAAATTTACATTATACTTCAACAAAGTATTATCTATCAAATCATATTTTACTAAACAAATTTCATTTTAAAAAGGTTCTAGTCCTGCCATAGGCATAAAGTCAGCTGGGTAATTTTGGCCAGTCAATCTCGCTCAGCCGTGGGAAGGAGGCAATAACTAATTTTGAAAAACTATACCAAGAAAATTGCAGGAACTACTCCATGCAGTCACCAGGAATCAACGCTGAATTAAAGGCATATGCACATACACACACACTCTTTGAATTCCACCCATTGACGGAAGTTCCATAAGCAAATAATGTTTACAAAAATAGTTTTTCTTAATAAATAATGTTTGTTTGCTTGGGAGCTGACACTGTTCATTTTTTATCCTGACTTCATATGCTTTTGGAATGTAGAAGTCCTGGAGGAAAGGCAAAAGATAAATCTGACAGTGAAATATGCCATCTGGATGATATTCTAATTCAGACCTCAAAAAGGTGGTCATAAAAGGGATACAGAATGTGGTATCTTGTAGCACAGCGAAACTGTCTCTCCCCCAAATATCATTAAAGCCATTATCTTGTATGCAGCTCTTCATACCCAACATTTAGATCCTAGAAATGTATTGACTAGCTTAGTCTCAGCTCAGTACTGACGTGCAATACCAGATTGTAAATTGTTTCTATAGAGTTATATAATGTAATGAAGTCCTAAAATGGACCTCAAATCTCCATGTTCATAAACCAAAACTCTTGCTGCACAGAGCAACTGTTAAACCAGGGTTATTTATCCATGGGTCACTGACTAAACCATAGCTGGCTGCACACACATTAAGCCAGAATCATATCCTACTTGGGAAATCCTAATGCAACAAGACACCCTTCTCTGAAGCACTTCAGAACTGGAAAGTGGAAAGCGGAAAAAGACACACACCTCACTGTGATTGTCAGGATTTCTGGCTTTCCATTTCCCCTCTAACTTCACTTTTGACATTACCCTACAAGAACTCCAGAGGCATAATGTACATACTTAGAATAACCTTCACCTCTGCTCAGATTAAACATAATGAATAAATTAAAGCCACGGAAGGAAAAAGCCTTTGTATTGCTACCACACCAGGGTTTCTCTCTAGTGTCCTACTTTATTGGAAGAATTGACAGAGGAAAAACCACCATTGCCCTGAAAGTCCCAAAG
>JANHZT010005820.1:39194-56765 GCA_032468215.1 Stegonotus admiraltiensis | reverse complement strand
TAGTTGTTCTGGTGTGCAGTGCTCTATAGCGTCGTTTTGAGGGTAGGAGTTGAAACAGTTTATGTCCAGGATGCGAGAGGTCTGTATTTTCACAGCCCTCTTTTTGACTCATGCAGTATACTGGTCCTCAATGGAAGGCAGGTTGGTAGTAATTGTTTTTTCTGCAGATGGATTTTAGATACATTTGGTAACTCATAAAATTCACAGAATGTATGTGTACTGTTTTTAATATAAATATCCTGCAATATTGAATTCTTGTTTATAGAATTAATATCAGTGCTTCTTTAAATTATAGCAAGGAATAAACAGAAGTATGTTTTCCTTAATACATGATTTTAAAATATCAAATTCAGATTTCTCTTTCATGCTATAGGGGTTTTTTTTCTGCCTGGGTATTATGTTGGTAAGTTAGCATCCATAATGAAATGGTTGAAAGCTCTCTTTTATAGATAGGTCAGCAAGAAGTAAATTCTTACGTTAACATTCTAAATAGGTCTCTATTTTGATTTCATCCTGTGTATTGTGGATACAATTTCTAGTGTCTGCTGGAATCAGGTAATGAAATTCCCAGTGATTTCAGAAGCAAAATAAAAAATTATGTATGGAATTTTTAATTTCTGCATAGCAGATTCCAAAATGTTTGGAAGTATGCCAATATCCAGTATAACTGGACTTATTCATTACTATTTTCTGCTGATATACAAAATGTATCCTTTCCTGGACAAAGATATTCTATGTACGGTATACTGTGCATGCACTGGAGTCCTCAGATTTAGGCTGCTGTAACACACACTGTATGGATCTGTCCCTGCACTTGGTCTAAAAGTTGCAACTGGTATATGAGATAGCTGGCAAATTGCTGAATGTGGGAATCTGACCTCAAATATATTGTTAATGAAGCCATGGCAGTGACTGCCAGCTGCCGAGCCAAATTTGAGATGTTAGTTTTGACAGACAAGGTTTTCCACAACTTTGGAGTAAGATTACTTGCATTGCCATTATAGAGCACATTGATCCCTTAAGAATGTTAAGGAAGTCCTCCTGCCTATTTTGAGAGTTGCAGAAAGCCTTTGTGATAAACAGGATATAAAGGGAAGAGTGCCTGGTTAGTGGGCCAAACATTCTTAAGGGATCTTCTCCCTGAAATTTAAGGCACCATCAATATTATCTTTTAAGTATCAGTAGATACTTAATGCATGTGGCATGGGATGCAGTGGCTCAGTGGCTAAGACGCTAAGCTTGTCGATCAAAAGGTCGGCAGTTCAGCGATTCGAATCCCTAGTCCTGCGTAATGGGGTGAGCTCTCATTACTTGTCCCAGCTTCTGCCAACCTAGCAGTTCGAAAGCACATAAGAAATGCAAGTAGAAAAATAAGGACCACCTTTGGAGGGAAGTTATCAGTGTTCCGTGTGCCTTTGGCGTTTAGTCATGCTTGCCACATGATCACGGAGACGTCTTCGGACAGCGCTGGCTCTTCGGCTTTGAAACGGAGGTGAGCATTGCCCCTTAGAGTCAGGAATGACTAGCACATATGTGCGAGGGGAACCTTTACCTTTAGATACTTGGGACCCAGATTTTCCCTGAATGAATGTTATTTCTTCATATGATTGCTTTCCTCCCCCCCACCACCCCCTTTATGTTTTAAATAGAAATTCTTACTTTAGACTGTTTTGGTTTACTCTGTGTATTTTATATTACAGCTTCAGTGTGATTTATAGTAATTGAAAGCAATATTTAAATAAAGTTTCCTCTGGGACAAATATGACCTCATGGATCATTTGGATATAGACTTCTAACCAATTGATTGATTCTGTGCCATGAAGTCATTGTAAACTCTTAGCATCCACAGATTTTCTCCATAATGATCTGACCCTAGTCTGGTCTGCCAGGCCTTCTAAAAGTGCACCCTCATCACTGTATCTTGAGTCCATCCATCTTGATACTGGTCAATTTATTCTCGTTTTTTCCACCTTTACAAGCATTGGAGCCTTCTCCAGACTTCTCAAAATCTGAAATAGTATAATTTGAGCCTGGTCATTTGTTTCTTAAGGGTTTTCTTGGCTGTCCATGATATTCTCAGGTGTCTTCTCCAACACCTACATTCAAAAATGTCAATATTTTTCTTATACTGCTCCTTCAAAGTCCAACTTTTGCTCTCATAGTTGTCACAGGGAACACCACTGCTTTCACAATTCTGTTCTTTCTATCAATAATAAGGAAGTGGTTTCTTCCCTTCAAGACATTGGTAAACTTCTTAGAGACTACAGCCCTGATATTTCCATGAGGTCCCCTATTCAAGTAATAACCAAATCTGATCTTGGCTTAACTTCTTTGTCCAGACAATGTCAGCCAAATGTTGCCACCTGCCTAAATTTATTTAACAATGATAATCATAATAATATTTTATATAAGAACAGTAAACATTATTTTTAAGCTGTGTTATGTATGACCTAGATACATGAATAAATATCATACATACTTCAGAGCCAGACAGAAAATTTAAAAACATGTCTCTATTTTTATATACATAGCAAACTGGGCTACGGAGCAAGAATAGTATTTGTATTTTAGAACATTAATCTTTAAAGTCAGAAGGAGAAATGTTCCCAATTGCTAAGTTGGTAAAAAGAAATAAAAGTCACATAAAATAAGGTGATAAAATACATTAATTGAATGTGTTTTTCTCACTTCAAAGCATGCTTCAGATGCTAATTAATAGATGCCTAAACATTTACACAACATTTGGTTAAAATAGAATAGGTAGAAAATTATATTTTCCCCATGATCAAACTTTTGATTTGAGTGGTAAGAAAATGTAATGACATTCTTCAACTTACTGCACCAAAAACAATAATCATGGACCTTACGATTCTATGTTTTAGAAATAGGGGAAACAATTCAACTGTATTTTGAAGTAATTGTAAAAAAAAATGCCCCAATTTTATCAGTTAATTGCAGATGGTTTTTCTGAAAATGGTTTCCTTATTGGCTGCTGAGGAGAGGTTTGTTTACCTGTACCAACAGATTCTGGCTTTGAAATTCCTCCTCCCAAAAGGTTTTCTTGGTGCTGAATGTCACGTAATTTTCATGCTCTGGTGTTTTAGTGCTGTTATTTACAGTTTTAAAATCTGTTGCTATGATTTTAGTAACTATTGAATTGCATTTTGTTAATTTGGAATGGTGTAGCCTACTCTGGGTCATTTTAAGGTGAACTGCACCCCCATCACAATCTGAGAATAAATAATAAATAAAATGAGATGTTGTGCACTCTCCCACAGTTTCTGTATTTACTGAGTAACTGTAAACACACTAATCCAGCATTCGTTCTTTGGCACATATATGGGCCTTTTGGACTGCAGATTTGTTTATTATTGTGTGTTTATTTGATTGACATACTGTACATGCCAAGACACCTTACCTGTTTTTATTGTAAGTTGTCTTCCAGCAACACAAACCAGCCCCAATAAATTAGCTATGACAGACACTGATAGAGCTCTGTGAAGGTTTCATAGCAAAGAGGTAGACACTAGATAATTTTTTTTCTGAACTAGAATAGCTTGCAATCTTCTGAAACAGATTGTTGAGTTTGTTAGTTTCCGTATATGCATTTAATTTTATAAAAATTAGTCTAATTGCTGCATAAGACTGATTATATTTCAGTTAGATCTGGATTAACATTGGCTTACAATTACTACATCCAAGGCATTGTTATTAGAGATCTGTATGTCTAGTTTTGAGCTATGCCTATTGTGGTAACTCATTAAAATGCTGCAGATGGTCTGCCTGAGCCAATTTGAGGACAAGAGCATGAATTTCCAGTTATGTGAGCTAGAGAATGACAATGTCTTAACATGCTAGTTGCATTGAAAACAGTTAAGTCTTAGGTAGCTAGAATCAATTTGGAACTTATTTTTACTAAGTTTGAGGATTCCAAAACTTGAATCTTTTTCTTTAGGCATATTTCTACAATTGATTTGCTATTATTAGTTTCACTGGTGACATGATGAACCAAGAATAATAAATGCTCATTTATTTAGTCCAAGACATGTATAAACTAGAGAGGAAGAGAGAATATGCCAGTGGTTTTTTTGCTTTATCTTGAGAAAAGCTTGAGGACTTAAGCGTAAGTCAGTTATAGTTGCAGCACTGATTTGGGGTTTTTTAGTCATTGTGTTTTGTTACATACCGTGATTCTTCTGTTCCAGTCTTTGAGAGCTAGTATCAATCAACTACTCTGTGATTGGTTAGTTATTGTATGGAAAGCATCTTAGACAGAAAGTAATAATTAAGGAAATGTTCTACTCTATTTTTCATGTTTTCATTTCATGTTTTAAAATATACATTCTCTAGTAGGAACCTACAAATTTTGGTAGTTATTTGTTCAGTTTATTCATTTATTCCAATATGTCTATTACTTTTAATTGTAGATATCTTTGTGCATACTAGAAATCTCACTACAGGCTAAGAATCACCTAAATGTGGTTCTTAGCATATACTTATCTATGCCTCAATTATATCTGTATATCAGATTGTTTATCCATAGCAATACACATGTGCATGTATAATGTAGATCTTAAACTGTCAGGCTAACTAAAATGTTAAAGATTTAGTTTCCACCTTCCTTGAAGAAGACTGCAGTGCAACATATTTTATTCATTAGAGTGGGGATCCCCAACCCCCAGGCCGCAGCCCACCACTGGGCCGTAGCCTGTTCAGAACCGAGCTGCGGAAGTGGTGGCTGAATGCGTGCATGCATCTCCACTTGCATACGCAGTGGGCACAGCTCCATTGTACCTGCGCGAGTACCTGCTGCTTGCGCAAATGGAACTGCGCACACACACTCACACACCGCTCACACAGAACCATCCCCTCTCCCCCCACCGCCGGTCCTCAAAGCCGGAAAGGTTGGAGACCACTGCAATAGATGTGTTGTCCCGTCCTTAGTTGTCATCATTAGGCAAGTTGACCAGTGACGATGAGAGCTGAACATACAGTGGTAGGAGTGCTGTAACATGTAAGATCCTTAATGTGAGATTCAGTTTGCTCCTTTTTCCCCACGCAGAAATCCACTGAATCTGCTATCCTCGATATTATCTTGGTGCAGTACAGCTATGTAACATTTCTTTAACTTTCAAAGATCTTCTCATCAAAGTACTTTAGATGCACACAACATAATAATTAAAGCCTTTGTTATTTTCCTTGTAGAATATAATTTTATGAACAGGGTGTGGGGTTGTATTTGAGGAATTATGAATTATGAGGTGAAAAGGTTGGCTTGTTAATTTGTGAAGTACTCTTTGTGCAAGGATTTTTTAATTATTATTTTCTCTTAAGGAGAGTAGCCTCGGGCAAGGATAATAGCTACATACTAGTTGCTCCGGTCTCTCCTCTCATTCATTTCACAGGAAGTTTCTACAACTATCTTTGGCTTTGTTCTATACAAAGAAAAGTCATATCTTTCTCTCACCACTCCACTTCAGCAACAAGCAGCCAGTAGAAGCTGAGGCTAAAACTGACATTCTGCATTTCCTAGGATCATCTACAATTTCATGACGATCTTATGCTGAATAATTGCACAAGTTCTAATCAGTTTGGCTTCTAACGTAATGAGCCTGTATAGGCCTGAAGGGTTTGGAGGATGATTGCATTCAGTCAATATCACAGTCACAGTTTTGTTGGTCACAACGTGTTCTTTCCATCTTGTGAAGCACCCATCTGTGTGGGCTTGGTGGCTCTACAGCAGATGCAAGCCTGACATCCTGACATATTTGAGGGTTCCTTGGCAGCTAGGAAGGTTGGGAGTGTCTGGGCAAGTAATTGTTTTGTTTATTTTGGAGATATGAATAATGGGAGGTGTCAAGAGGCAACGTTCTATAGTCTCCCTGAGGAGACGTGTGTCATATTTGAACCATAGCTGTCCTCCACCCTCTCTCCCACCAGCTAGCTTTAATTTAGTATTAAGGTGAAATGGCATTTTGCAAAAGAATGGAAGGAGGGAAGAAAGTGACGAGAGTACCCAGAGCAGAAGCATAGGATTCCTCATTCCCACCTGGCTGCAGCAGGATGGACATGATAACGCATAGCTGAGCTGATGCATCACTTTATTCGTTATTATGCCTAGCTCAATATGATCTGAGTTGGATCAAGTCAAAGTATAGCTATATGTGCTATCCAGTAAAGTGAGTGGTCAGGGTAGGGCAAGGGATGAAATTCAGATTTTCAGCCTGCTTCTGTTCCCCCTTCCCTGTTGAGACAACCTTTGGATTCACCTTCAGTACAGCTGCTAGGGAGCCCCATCTAAAAGAACCCTGAGATCCTACCAGATTCACTACCTAATCCTTTTCTGTGCTGTTTGAAGTTTAAGAAAGCATACACCAATTGGTATTAAAAATTTGAGCAGGCAAAGTTAATACCAAGGATCCCTAACTGAGAGGTTGATGTTGCTAACAAACTCAGGTGTTCAAAAGCTCGCATGCACTCTTGCAAAAACAAGAAATAAAGTAAAAGAATGTTGCTTAAATTTGGCATCAATGTGTTCTGCGTCCCTTAAAACCTTTCAGTGAGGGATCCTTGGTGCTCTCTGAGTTTGGTTGTTTTCTTGCAGACATTTCATTACCCAAACTAGGTAACATCATCAGTGCTAATCCTGATTATTTTGCCTACCGGTAGTTTGGCTAATAAAACAACTGCAAGAAAACAACCAAACTCAGAGAGCACCAAGGTCCCCTCATTTCAACTCTGTGCTACAAATATTCTGCTTTATTGAAACCTCAAAAGATTTTGCGCAGTATTCATAAAACAAAAAAGAAAACAAAATGATATAATAAATAACTAAATGCAGCAGTACCAAAACCAAAAATAACTCTGAAAAACAAAAGTAAAAATGCCAAATTACAATGATTGAGTTGGGCACCATATTTTTAAGGTGTCCGTTATATTTAGATAGGAAAAACTCAGTGTGCCTTTGTTGATTACTTTTTATTATCTAAAGTTGCAAAATAATGAATGACAATTTCACATAAATATTTAGTAAATATGGTGACTACATCTGTCTTAAATATTTGACCATAAGAAATAATTTTCTCTTCATTTTAGAAAACATGTCATTTGTTGTCTAAATTTAGTGCCTATTAATGGCAGGTGTGGTTATAAATAACAAACTTTTAAATGTTTAAATAAGCAACCTTGGTACAATGGAATAAGACCAAAAAAGTTACTGGCCTACAAAAATATTTTAGACAAAATTGCTACTCTGCATGTCTTATTGATGAAAACATGAAAAGGCCTTAACTAAATCCATAAAACTCCCCCCTCCAAATCCAGTTTTAATTTAATTGTACCTTTTGTGACATTTTTGTATTTAGAATATTGTTCATAAATAGGGGCAACAGATTCTTTTAAATTTATAAAACTGACCTCACCTTAAATTTATAAAATTGACCCAACCAGTAATTTTTATCATAGGTAACAAAACAACTAGTTTCTTGGCCTGTCTTCTGATACTCCTGTTAAAGCAAATATACAAAGCCTCTCTCACATATAAGAACTCAAAGGATGTATAAGGGTTAGGGTGAATATATACTATTCATACTCCCCCAAATTCATTTCTTCTTTTGATATATTTGGAATATATTATATGGGACACTATTTATATTCCTGTACATATATGAGGGGCTTTCCCTCAAACGTTCCCCTGACTGTTATTGATACCACTGAATCACTGGTATGTGATTCAATGTGGAAATCAGCCTGTAGTTAGTATCTCCTGTTGTATATTACAGGATGAACCTGTACTGATATATCAGCTATGGACAGCCACACCATAGTTGGCAATGGGTTTAAAATAGGTTTGGCTCTTAGCCAAACCTATTTTATGAGAGGTAAAATGAAGCCGAATGATTTATATGAGATCACCAGAACTTTCATCATCCCAATAGTTCAACAATGGGAACTGATGAAAGCAAAAAAACCATGTGTGAGAAAACAGTAGTAGTCTTGAGTGAAAGATTATATAGTCCATTCTGGCATTGAAAATAAATTCTGTTCCATAATGGCAGGAGCATGTTCCCAAAACTAGGCCACAGCAAGGAAAGTCTTTTGTGCTGGCCACCTCACTAATTCTAGGAGCCTTGCAAATACAGAATAGACAAGTACAAAGACACAGTATCCATATGCAGCATCTGCAACCTATCTTATTGCAGACAATTAACAGAAACACAGTAAGATTGTAGCTGTGTCCCGAAGTGTAGCACTCTTGCTCCATATTCTTGAGCACAATTCTGTTCATGATTTAGTAAAAGGCAAAAGAGAAATATATAGTGCAAATTGTGCAAAGTATACCTGAAATAGGTATACTTTGCATAATTTTCACACATATTAGAGTGTATAGATTATCTCCATTCCAGGGAAATGTTATATGTAATGCTAAATAATTATTTGTTTTAAAAATAGACAAAGGGGATTGTGATTCTTCGCCTTTGAGAAGTGGAAGAAGGCTAAACATCAAGATATTGTTATGAAATCCAAAAGCATAATGCTATAGATGTGAACTATAGATTTTTTATGATGCTGCAGTAACTGAATATAGTACAGAACTGCCTTGATATTCATCATTGACCATCTTCCCTCCTTGAAGAATTTATATTCATTAATGGCATCTTACTATAATACCTTTATGTTAAGAATGCTATTTCAAAATGCTGAATGGGAAGAAACATTATTTGGTTTTCTTTTAAAGCCAGAGAAACTAATTCAATATAATATTATTTTAATATTCAATTTTTCAATCAGTTGCAATATAAAAAGACAAATATATTAACTCTTTTATCAACAGAGTTTTAGTTTTAGCCAGCATACTGTATGAAGTACTTCCTTCCCATGAACTTTATACAGAACATGTCTTAGCCAAAATAAATAAAAGAAGGAATGCTTTGTTAATCATCCATAACTAATTTGTGCACACAGTGGAAAGAAAATTCAATCAGTTTGGGATGGAACTTTTTAACTAGAAACTGCAAATTAAAATGAAACAAAGCCGGACAAATAAAATACTGCCTTTTTTATGTTTCTAGAATTGTGTTATACTGCAACCAAAAGTGGAAAACATATTTGGAAAATTATCATTTTACAGCATGGATTTAAGAATAATATTTTTCTCCAAATACTGTAAACAGCTGTTTGACTATCTCTACAATTAATGCAGCAGATGAAAAGGACTTGATTTAGACAATGTATTTAAATCTATCCCTTTTTGTGCTTAGAATATGTTTGAAAGCAGAGATGTGTTGAGGAAAAAAGGATTTTTAAATTATTGTTTTCTCATATATTGCTGTTGTATTGTGAGAAAGAAAATAATTACTGTAGTTCTGATGAAAAAGAACCCACCTTGCTAGCTCAAAAATAAATGTTTATTGATAGAAGAGCTATGTTCCAGTTGTAATCCAGGGATTCTTTTTCTGATATAAGTAATGTTAGAAAAGGTTAGGGTAGTGGCATATGTTAAATGTTGTGTCTATGTGCTTTGGAATCTGATCTTTGCTAAGGCGATAAATAAGTGCATTTATAATAGACTGTTTGCTCTTTTCACTTAAATGTATAAGGCACAGCACAACTATGAAGATGTGTTACATGCAGAAACATGCATTTATCAAGCTTAATCCTCACAAGATTCCAGATTTTGTAGTTATTTATTCCTCCTGTGGTGATAACTGCATTATATATCCAATTCAAATTTTACACTTGGTGTTAACTGCGTGCTGTGTATTGCACAAAGTTTCAAAGCCATGGGTGGTGTCATTAACATGATATTGTGTAAGACCCAACTAGTTTAGATTTCTTTCATTCAGCAACTGTTTGCATAACTCCTCAGTCAGAGATGTTGCAATTCCAGAAACTTGTGCTTTTACATATGGACATTTAATTTCTCACTGAATATTTATATAAAATATGTCATAAGCTTGGTTTTTCAGAACTCTGGTGATTGGTCATATTGTACTATAATATCGGGAAGTTACAGAACTGGGAAAAGCCAAAACATGAACAGCATTCCTGATGTTGTCCAGTGTTTTATTTTCCAAATCAGATACGTATAATAATTCCAACATCAGAGGAAATAATACAATGATTACAATCACCATCATGCTTAATTCTCAATATCTTCATGAAACTCCCTGTTCCACTTTTAGGATGTTTGATTATTATCTTTGGATTTATTCTGCAATTCAGTTGCTTGGAATCAGTCATAAAGAAAGAATTACTCTCGAAGTGCTTCTTATGATAATGATAGCAAAAGAAGTGCCATGTATTGTATACTGACAAATAGTGTGCTTATGCCGTACCAACACAAATCACAGTGCAATATAGACAAATGAATGATGCTACAAATATTACAACCATCAGTTAGCTACAGATTTACCATAATTTACGGAATATTTTTCTTTCCAACTCAGTCCCGTGGGGATCTTGATTTTGGATGAATAGCCTATCAAGAACCTGACAAAGGGAGAAAGTGGACTGAAATCTTGGGGAAACTGCAGAATACAAATGAGTTCTGCCTTCTGTGACAGTACCATTTATAAATTCAATATCAAAATTTGACCACCCGCCCTGTCCAGCTTTGGTATTTTTCCCATTCTTCAGATTACGGAGTGGGGGGGGGGGGAGAGGCTACTTTTGAAGAATGAGAGAAGAATGTACAGAGAAAAAGAAAACCTAAAACTAGGGAAAACTGGGTTGGAGAGAGTTGCTGAAGAGAACATAGTAGAGATGGAAGTGCCACCCATCACCTGCTACTAGGTATTAGGAGAGAGATACCCTAGTTCTATCAAATGAAGAGGAGACTGGGGAGTCCCAGGCTTTGGAAAGGGTGAGGGTCAAAGTAAGGGTGTATTAGGAATAAACTGTATTTATGTAGGAAACATAAATCCATATTTATACTTCTAAAATACCGAAGATGTAGGTGGAACGATTCAAATGTTTTGATAATATCTTGATCTGGCCTTGGGATTGTAATTAGAAACAAGTACAGAATTGCTCTTGACACTTAAGATATATTCAGGTGTTAAAGAAACTTTTATTTTTAAAAAAGGGATAGAAGGCAAATCAGCCAACATTTGGTTATTTGATTTCTCAGATGTTCTGAAATCTCCTGTAAGCATTTGGACCAGCTGGTTTCCCCCGCTCCCTTTTTCACATCAAAAGTGTTACCGTCACTTCCTGTGCCATTTGAAACAGCCTCTGACTTAGTTCTTGGGCGAGTAAAATGTTCCTGTTCTGCTGAAAGAAAAAGGCCTACCATAGGAAAGAGAAATCTGGGGTGGCACTCATCACGCTGGATTGGGGCCATAAGTGGTATCTTCTCTGAATGGGTTGCAAGAGCATTAGTGTGTATTGGTTTTGCATATATCATTCCAATAAGTAGGTTGTGGTTGTTAGGTGAATCTTACACAGTCATTAGGTGCAACATCACATGACCACCACCTACAACTTCCTGCAAGCTTTTCCCTTGACTTTGCTTGTGGGAAGTCTGAAGAGAAGGTTGCAAATGATGATCATGTGACTATAGGACACTGCAACTGTTAAGTCCTAGCGTTATTATTAGAAGCCACTCCCTGTTGCTACCCTGCCTGTGATTGGCTTAGACGCGAGCAAGCTCACGCGTGGGAGAATTGTGTTAAGTTGATTGGTTCCGGCCGACTGACAGACCGGTATTTAAGCGGCTGTTGGTGAGGCCCCGCGTTCCTGTTCTTTCTGCTGTATGTGTTCTGAAGTTAAAAGAATAAACTTGTTAACTCAAGCCACGTCTCCGTTGTTGTTCCGATCCAACAATTTGGCGACAAAGGTGGGATCGCGCTACGCTGCACCCCCTCTCCGCTCTGGGCTGAGGTAATCGTGACCAGCTGGCCGGCTCTCGGCAGCGAACTGCATTCCGAATTCGCAGGAAGGGCTGTTCACCATGGCCACCTTCTTGCCTCTTTTCGCCCCATTCGTGCCTGGTTCTGAGACCTGGGACGCGTATTTGCAGTGCTTCTAATGTTTCCTTCAGGCAAATGACTTATCCGGCCTGTCCAGCATTCGGAAACGGGGCTACTTCCTCAGCTCCTGCGATGCCGAAATCTTTAATACAGCGCGAGCCTTGGCGGCCCCACAACAAGTTTTCGATGTTCCCTGGGAGACGCTGCTTGATAAACTCAGGCAACACTTCTCCCCGACTCCCTCCTGCATCGCGTGGCGACACGCATTCTGGCAGAGGTCTCAGAAGGAAGGAGAGTCAGTTAACAAGTACATGGCGTCCCTTTGCACGGCGGCCCTCCATTGTGAATTCCGCGAGCTCGATGAAATGCTCCTAGACCAACTAGTCTGCTGGCTCCAAGACTTGAAACTTCAGCGGCGGCTGTTAGCCCGCTCCGAACTTAACCTACAGACTGCTCTGGACGAGGCGAGAGCGTCGGAAATGTCCAACCAGTCAGCTGCCGAGATTCAACGCGTTCCGGTGGGAGGCACAGTCAATGGAAAGCTGTCATCTGTCCATTGTGGGGCCTCCGACTCGGACGATGCATCCGAAAGTGAGGGAATGGAAGCGGTGGGCCACCTACAAATAGCCCGGCAGAAACGACGGGCACCACCCGCCAATGATAATGCCGGAAGCTGCCTTTGCTGCGGGGGCGCCCACCCCAGATCTGACTGTCGGTTCAAAACAGCTGTCTGTCACCGCTGCGGTAAAAGCGGCCATCTCTCCCTTGTCTGTAAGGCACAGTTTCCCGCTCATGCCGACGCCGCCCCGAATTACCGCTCAGGGAAGAAGTTGGCCCGCCGGGCGGACTGTTTTGACATGTCGCAGGCCCAGGATTCCCACGACGTGGCGGTGAGCCACGCCTCCTCGATGTCATCCATTACTAAGCTCTACGTCACTGTCACCCTGGAAGGCACCGTCTGCCCTATGGAGGTCGACACCGGGTCCTCCAGATCACTAATCGCATGGTCAAAACTAAAGCGCCTTATGCCACGCGCGTTAGCTCACTGCCTCCAGCCGTGCCCGATAGTCCTGAGAGACTATCAAGGTCAAGCCATTCCAACTGTCGGCTGCGGCACCTTCGATGTGGCTTATAAGACCTTCTCTGGCAAGCTGCCCCTCATCGTTGTGGAAGCCAACCGTCCCAGCCTTTTAGGGTTGGACTGGTTCGCCCCCCTCAACCTTGCCATGTCGGGCATCCACTCTACCGACTCCGACATCTCCACTACGCTGTTCCGGGAGTTCGCGGATGTATTTGAGGACCGCCTGGGTAATTACACTGGGCGTCCCATCTCACTTAATCTAGACCCCCAGGTGACACCAATTCGCCTTAAGCCTCGAAGGGTGCTGCTGGCGCTGCGGCCTCGGGTGGATCAAGAGTTGGATAAGCCGATAGCCCAGGGAATACTAGTGCCTGTAGATCACTCTAGTTGGGAGACCCCAATTGTCATCCCCCTTAAACGAGACGGTTCTCTCAGAATCTGTGCCGATTATAAGGCAACCATTAACACCGCGTTGCAAGCTAACCCTTATCCAGTGCCCGTCGTCCAGCATTTACTTCACTCCCTGGGGCACAGCTGGGTTTTCGCTAAGTTAGACTTAGCCCAAGCCTATCAGCAGCTGCCCATTGACGAGGCCACAGCTTTGGCCCAGACCATAGTGACCCATCGTGGTGCATTTAAATGCACCCGCCTTCAGTTCGGGGTCTGCGTCGCCCCCGGAATCTTTCAAAGTTTAATGGAGCACTTGCTGCAGGGGATTCCGGGTGTGGTACCTTATTTTGATGACGTATTCATCTCTGCCGTCAACAGCTTGGCACCTCTCTAAATTGCGCACTGTCCTATCCCGCCTGCGCGCTGCCGGCCTGCAGCTGAAGAAGGACAAGTGTGAAATCAGGGTTCCCTGGGTGGAATTCCTGGGCTTCCTGATTGATGCCCGGGGCATCCACCCTACCCCGTCCAAGGTTGAGGCAATTAAACTTGCTCTCCCCCCTCATCCCGTTCCGAATTGCAGGCCTTCCTGGGCCTCCTCAACTTCTACGCCGTCTTTATCCCTCACAAGGCAACCCTCGCGGAGCCCCTTCACCGGCTCCTGGATTCCAATCACCCCTGGGCTTGGGGACCAGAAGCTGCCGCGGCGTTCTGAGCTGTCAAGGACGCTCTGACGTCCCGTGCCCTCCTCGTCCAGTACGACACAGGCCTCCCCCTAGTTCTCACTTGTGATGCCTCCCCCTATGGCGTGGGGGCCGTGTTAAGCCATGCCTTCCCGGACGGTACGGAGAGCCCCTTAGCTTTCTACTCGCGCACGCTCTCTGCTGCGGAGCGGAACTATAGTCAGTTGGAGCGCGAGGCCTTGGCAGCAGTGGCTGGCGTCAAAAAGTTCCATGACTACCTTTATGGCCGTTTCTTCCATCTCATCACCGACCATAAACCTCTGCTTGGTTTATTGTCCGGTGATCGCCGCACGCCACAAATCCTCTCGCCCCGCATGTCCCGCTGGGCTGAGTTTCTCTCGGCCTACTCCTACGTCCTCCAATACCGGCCCGGAGTGGCTATTGGCCATGCTGATGGCCTCAGCCACTGCCCCATGCCGGGTCCCATGCTTGACCCGGCCCCAGCTGCGTCCACCCTTTTGATTGATGAATTCACCCCCCCTCTCTCCGCCGCCGACATCCAGACGGCGACGGCCGCCGACCCGGCCCTGTCCCTTGTCATGGACTGGGTGCTCAGGGGCTGGCCGCAGGGTCTGGTCCCTCCCACATTCACGCCCTATCATCGAAGGCAGCATGAACTATCCGTCATCAAGGGTTGCCTCCTTTGGGGGAGCCGGGTGGTGGTCCCTCCCCTGCTAAGGACACAGATTTTATCCTCCCTCCATGCGGCCCATCCGGGCATTGCCCGGATGAAGGCCTTGGGCCGGGGTTACGTTTGGTGGCCTGGCCTGGACCGCAATATAGAGGGCTGGGTGGCTAGGTGTGGTCCTTGCCAACTGTCGTGACCGGCTCCCCCAGCCGCCCCTGTCCAAATTTGGGATGCCCCTCAGGCTCCGTGGGCGCGCTTGCACATGGACCTCACAGGCCCATTCCGGGACCGCACTTTCCTCGTCACAGTGGACGCTTACTCTAAATGGGTTGAGTTGTCCCTGATGAACACCACCACCGCCGAGGCCATAATCCGGGTGCTGGCGGGGCTTATCGCAATGCACGGGTACCCCGACACGATAGTTACAGATAATGGGCCCCAGTTCACTGCGGCACTCTTCGAGCGCTACCTGACATCTCTTGGCATTCGGCACACCACCACGGCCCCCTTCCATCCGGCGGCGAATGGCCTGGAGGAAAGGGCCGTGAGATCGGCCAAGGATGCTTTGGGCCGTTTAGGCACCACTCATTGGCACCACGACATCTGTCAGTACCTACTAGCACAGCATTCAACGCCCTGCCCGGTTACCAAGTCCAGCCCAGCCGAACTACTAATGGGACACCGCCTACGGACTACTATGGACCGGCTACACCCTGCGTATGCCCCGGACTCCTTCCAAGACTCCAACCCTGGCTTCCGGACCTTTGCCCTGGGGGACCTGGTCTATGCTCAAAATTATGGGTCTAGTGTTAAATGGGTACCGGGGCGTGTTACTGAACTAACGGGCCCCTACTCTTATAGGATCCGAGCCGATGACAGACGGGTTTGGCGGCGCCATATCAATCAACTCCGGAGGCGAGAAGTAACTCCGCCGCCTCTCGCCTTGGACCTCGAGGCACCCTCCCAAGTTGGCTCTCCTGGTCACGCTGTCCCCTCTCCTAGCCTGACGCCCGACCGAATATCTCAACCCGAGTTACAGCCGGCAACTTCCTTACCGTGTATACCATCCTCGCCTGGTCCCACGGAGGCTCCGACGGGCAGGGAGGCCCATGCTCCCGCAGAACCAGAAGAAGGCCATCATCATCGATCACCTACGGCGGCCGCTCCGGGCCTACGGCGCTCCTCGCACAGTCGCCGTCGGTCGGCATATTTAGATGACTACACATGCGCTGTTCGGGTGGGAAGGGGTGTTAAGTCCTAGCGTTATTATTAGAAGCCACTCCCTGTTGCTACCCCGCCTGTGATTGGCTTAGACACGAGCAAGCTCATGTGTGGGAGAATTGTGTTAAGTTGATTGGTTCCGGCCGGCTGACAGACCGGTATTTAAGCGGCTGTCAGTGAGGCCCCGTGTTCCTGTTCTTTCTGCTGTGTGTGTTCTGAAGTTAAAGAATAAACTTGTTAACTCAAGCTGCATCTCCGTTGTTGTTCCGATCCAACAATAACTATGTAGTATGATGGACTGCAAGGCCGGTGCAATGTGTAACATGTTCCCACTGGTGCAATAGGACTGGGTGTTTTGTTAATACGATTTATTGGGTTAGGGATTTTCTGTCTTCACTGTGAGTTGTATTGTGTTAGGGTGGGGTGGGGGTTCACCAAGGGAACTCAACCAATCTCATTGTATATTGTGCACTGACAATAAAGATTTGAATTGAATTAATCCACTGGCCAATATGTGTCAATCAATTTACACTGAACTAGAATGATAAGTCCATCATTTATACTACATGTTTCTCAATAAGAGATGTTTAAGCTGTTTATCTGTGCAGTTATATCATCTATCTCTCTACCTGTCCATACCATCACCCATATATACACTTACACATGTACACATATGCCACATACATTATCAATCAGCAATATTCCCCAAAAGAAGCACTTAAGCAAATTGAAATGTGTGCTTAAATGTTGAAAGTGCTTGGAAAAAGTCAACCTTGCTCATCTGAGTAATACATATATTCGTTAAGAAGTAACATGTAGTAAAAAACATATATTCCAAGATTGTCTTATATGTTAAAAAAATGCTTAAGATTCATCTAATAAAACATGTTATCTTAATCTTACCAAACCAGATCTACCTGAACAGGAAGTATTCTATCTTGATTCAGAGCTGCCTGGTTTATTTGTTACCCTTTAGGTGAGTGGTATTAATTATGCTTGGAATCAATACAGTAACTAGACAGAATTCAGAGTACCATTTGTTTTGGAACTGTCAATAGACACCAAAAGTGCTGGCATAGATCATCCAATTCTAAATGTGAAGGGTAGCGTACACATACTGGCTATTCCAGAATACATTTGAGAAACAGGCAAGCTCAGTTATTACTAACAAAGTGAATCAATTTCACCTATGTCCTTAATTGTTTTCTATGCTACGCATCGCTTTTCTGCAGGAGTTCACAATATGCTGCTGGATTCTCCTAACTGTAGAAAATATAAGGCAGCAAGGGTTCATGGATTTAAAGCAACACAAATTCCTTTTTTGGACTCAACTGACTGAAATCAGTAATGAATTCAGTTAAATTTATCAAAACCTTAGGGATATTTATGAGATCGAATTGTGAACTCAGATAGTCGCTTTTGTATGTATTTATTTATGTATGTATGTATGTATTTATGTATTTATAATTATGTTCATAAATTATTAAGTATAAAAGTGATTAATTGCCAAGCACAAATGCTGAAAAAACAAATGGGGTT
>JANHZT010005820.1:22787-39094 GCA_032468215.1 Stegonotus admiraltiensis | reverse complement strand
TCCTAGCGTTATTATTAGAAGCCACTCCCTGTTGCTACCCCGCCTGTGATTGGCTTAGACGCGAGCAAGCTCACGCGCGGGAGAATTGTGTTAAGTTGATTGGTTCCGGCCGACTGACAGACCAGTATTTAAGCAGCTGTCAGTGACGCCCCGCGTTCCTGTTCTTTCTGCTGTGTGTGTTCTGAAGTTAAAAGAATAAACTTGTTAACTCAAGCCGCGTCTCCGTTGTTGTTCCGATCCAACAGCAACCATCATAATTGTGAGTCAGATGCTAAGTGTCTGAATTACAAACGTGTCTGAGAAAGCTAGGACAACCACAGTTTTGGAAGACCAGTTGTAAATCTCCTTGTTCAGTGCCATTGTAACTTTGATTGTTCACTAAGCAAATGGTTACTAAATAAGGACTAAATTGTTACCTAGACAATTATATCTAAAATTACAGTTACAAAGTTAGTTCAGGAAATAAAGCTGCAAGAGTAAGGCAGATTTTGGAATACTTTCTTTGAGACTGAAGGCAAGGGAAAATGAACAAGAAAGAAACACAAATCTGGATCTGAATATTATGATAAGCCATAGTTAAACAAAGCAGAGGTCATAAGCCAGCAACAAGGCAAAATTTCTACTTGTGTCTTCTGATACAAGAGAAGCAAAATAAAATAAAATCTTTATTTGGGTCAATGATCAGTTTAGCATTCTCAACAATTTTCTTAAAACAAAATAGTCACTAAAATAACACTAAATTAAAATAAGAAGAAAAGCACATTTTGTTGCCAATGATGGTTTCAAAATGACAGATGAAATCATGATCAGGCTTACTGTTTATGTGAACAAGGCTAATATTTTTAGCTTTTTATTAATATATATTTTAACATATCAATATATTAAAATGCAGCTGTTTTGGTAAAGATTAAATTCATTTATCAATTAACTCTGCAAAAAGCATTTAAATTCAGCCTCCATAGACAAATCTATCCCCTGTAATTCACTGAAATGTTTAATGTGACAGAAATGAAAAATATTAAAAATGTGGGCAGTAATATTAATTGAATTCAATGAATTTACTTTTCAAATTAATTTCTTCCCTTTGATTGTAACCATTCCTACAGTTATGAGACCAAGCCTTAGTTTGAACCCCTCTTTTTAACTGGTGAGAGTTATATTAGAAGATGTTCAGATACTAGACATGTAATCTGTCCTTAACTAAATTAATAAATTGAAACTGCATTTATAGAGTGGAGGATGCACCAGTTGAGAATCATCTCTAGTGTTTAACAGACACATCTGCTTTCTTCCCTCTCCTCCTTAGTTTTGCTGCCCCTTATTTGTTATATTTTGACAGCTCTGCTCTCTATAGTTATTAAATAAGTCATTAGATATTTATCTGCATGAAGAATCTTGATGAGCCTGTAGAAAGAACTTAAATATTGTGAGAAATTACAGTTCTTGCATGGTCTTAGTATAGCTATGTGTCAAAATACCTGGCTTCATTAAAATACCGCATTTGGATAGATGCACATAGTCATTCTAATAGCCTTCTCTTGCCAAAATGAAAAGTTCCAAATTATGAATAATTGTTAATTGGGATGTGCAAAATGCCCATCCCTGACCTGCTTCGACTGGGGAAAACTGAGGGAGGAAAGAGGTGGGAGTTGGAAAAACTCAGGGAAGACACATCCAGAGATCAAGAACAATTTTTCACAAAAGAAAAAGGCTGTTGTCTGCCCAGTCGGTAGGTTTATTGGTCTGCTTAAATTCTTTACCATGGGGAAGTTAGATCAGAGGCCACTTTGCGGGTTAATAATAATCAGCAATTCTCTGTATATTGGTGTACTTTCTTGCTGTACCGGCAATGCTAAGTATGCAGCATGTGCATTAGAAGCTGTGTGAACAGAGGTTTCAGGATGCCAATTGCAACAACTGAGATTTTGCAGGATGACATGTTGAAATGCAAGAACTGGGGTGCTACTTTGCTGCAGCTGCTAGCATTCCTTCAATTAATGGAGTGCCAATTATTGTGTGTGTGTGTATGTGTGTTTAAATTGTTGCAGGAAGGGCAGGTTCATAATGCAAAAGGTGTGTACTCATGTGCCTCAGGAAGAAGCCTCTGCCAGGGCACAGTCAGAGAGGTTTGTTTGTTTGCTGTTGCTGTGATCATTGGCAGTGATGAAGTGAACTTGGTTGATAATTGCTGTTGACTCTAGATTCAAGTCAGGTCTATCCTGAAAAAAATGTGCATTGCACTCATTTTGAAATCATAGTTGAATCTTCTGAAATCTACAGCCAGAGGGAAATAGGGTAGCAGGATAAAAGGACAAAGCAGTAAAAGGTGGAGTTATAAAAATGATAAATAAAAATGGTAAACAGCAAGTTGCTCATCTATCATTCTATTTTCCTTGTTATTTATTCCATATGGATTAATTTTATTTTCTTGGTGGGACATCACATGAGTGGTTCTGAGCTCAGCATTCTCCCACTTTCCCAATTCACTGTTTTTATGACAGTTGATTGTAGACTAGATGGAAGTTAATTTAGTTGTTGCTTGTTGCTTGCCGGCTAGCTGTGGCTGCTCTATTGCAGAAAGCACGATTTAAATGTTTTTCATGGTTTCCTATGGGGGATTTTAAAATATTTTCAATGTTTATTCATCTTTTGGCAGATTAGGTAAAAGGCAGAATTAACTATAGACAATCATTTCACCTTCTGCTGTGATCCCAGGGTAAAAATGGAGGAAACAGCTTACAGTATTTGGAATTCCTGTTGTTGCCTGTGAAACACCGTAGGCATTTCATGTGTTTGTTTTGCTGGCACGCAACAAGTTTGAAACAAAACACTTTATGCACACTACTAATTGCTAGTTTGCCGTTCCTTCCAGACTTACTAAAAATAAAGCAAAAAGGGATTGTAATGAGCAGTCATTTTCCTTCAAGTTTGAAGCTATTTTCCACTTGTTTCTGGTGTCATAGCCATTTCCAGATATTATGGACTACAGTTCTTGTAAAGACTGACAAGAGTTGACTAGACAGAAGAAAGGTATTAGATTGGTTGTAGCATATGGAAGCTGAACTACAGTAAAGAGAGAAGATTGTCCATCCTGGCAAAGGCACAATGACATTTCCAAAGGGCTGCTGTTACCTTACATCTGAACCTCCATCTCAAGCCCTTTCCCTGTAGCTTTGAGTTGCTACTACTGCCAAGATGTTTATGCCATTTCTTTTTTATAATTCAGTGCCACATATTCTTAAACATTAGTTTCTCCATTCATATGTATCATCATTTTTAATAAATATTCTTTTGAGCCATGCTTTTGCTTTTAAGCACCTTTTCAGCACAGATTGGACTGTTTTTGCATTTGGCCCCCCAGATCTTCCATCCAACTGTCTAAATTATTTTAACTGACATAGTTTCTAATTTACTCTCTCCAGTTGAGAGAGCTTCCTGTAGCTTGTCTATTTCAGCATTTAATTGCTCCATACTTCCACAAATTAGATTCTGTACTGATCCATTTTGCTCTACTGGTGAAGCAAAGATCAGCATAGCCTAGGTAATATGGGACTTGTGATGTAGCTGAAAAGACCATCCCCCCGCCCCCGAAACTTTGGGGTTTCATTTGCTTTGTACTAAGTGAAAAAACAGACCAATATTTTTCTGTGGTGGCAGCCAAATCAGTTACTAGTATTGCTTCATTGTCTATTATGATCCTTTTTCCCTTGAGATGAAACAAGGAAAGAAAATCCAGAGATCTGATGGAAAAGTTTAAACATGGATCTGTTATTTAATTTAAATGCATTAAAAAGCAGTCCTTCCATTAACACTCTAATACTGTATATTGAATATTTTGTCCAGTTCAGACATTGCCATGACCATGCTTTTTCCATAAATTTGAACAGAATTTAAATCAGCAAGAACTATTTGCCTCCTCTTCAAATTATTTTAAATCCTAAATGGGGCTTGAATTTGTAACTAAAAGTTTTCTTTTGGAACTCTAATTCCCAGGATTCTTTGCCAGCAGTGCACCAAAAGGAATCCTTTTCCTTAAATAGTCAAAGCATTTGAGAAAATTGCCACTTTGGAGATTTGTTCTTCAGTTGAATTAATGATATGCCTATTGAAAGGTCTGATTCATTTTGGTTTGATAATCTATGGTTTGAAATGTATTTGAATGTTAATAGCTCGAGTTGGTAGTTAGGCTGTTGGTTTGAGCTCCGAGCTTGGTAGTTTGGTTATCGTCACCATTCAAAGAGATATTGTCAGTGCGTTTTGAATTGTGCTTGTCAAACAGACACCCCACTATGCAGCAACAAAATTATAACCCATCAGCTCACAAGAAATTGGACCACATCTCAGTAACAGCCAGCCACTCAAACTATCAAACAGGCCAAAACCAGACCATGACTCAGAAGCATCCAGATAAACAACTCTAATCCAAATCTGCATCACACAGATGGTACTTAACTACAGCCCAGCAACAACAACCAGCCAATTAAACAGTCCAAGACTCAGCAATATCCAAACACGCAACATTCAGACTAATTTGCATCTCATAAAAAGGTATTTAAAGACCTGTGTTCTGACAAGGGAGCATGATTCAAAACACACTGACCATGTCTCCTTGAATGGTGACAAAACGTTTGCAACCAAATTGCTAGACTTGGAGCTCAAGCCAACAGCCCCTAATCTATGGTTTCTCAGATTGAGAATGTATTCTTCTTACCCTTCTCTCTTTATGTATGCTCAACTTCGGCAAAGGTATCATAATATTTTGTATCACAGTTTCCTGTGATGTTCAGATCAGAAGTATAGTTTAGCCATTGCTTAATAACCAAGGCCAAGATACGAGTCTGGTTTATAGTCTGTTTCAGAGGTAATGATTGCAAGTAGGAGAGAAGAGAGGAAGGGACAAATCTATGTCTGTGCAACTTGATCCATGTTCTATCACCCATAGTTTGTTGGAATGAGATTGTTATCAGTAACCAGGCCACTGTTCTGTATGTAATTTTTGTTTATGTGGTTATTCATAGTTATCTAAAGTTATCTCTGTAATGTTTATTTATTTGGGAATAATACCAGTAACATAAAGAGCCAGATTGGTGTAGTAGTTAAGGCAGGAGACTAGTAACTGAGAGACCATGAGTTGCAGTCCCAAAGCCAGCTTGGTGACCTAGGGCCAGTCATTCTCAATCTGATAAACCATCGATTTATCAAGCCGAAATGAATCAGACCTTTCAATAGGCATATATCTGCTTCCAGCATTTGTCTAATTGCCTTCAAGGTTTATATCATAATGTAGTGGACCATAAAGGAGTGCATGCATGCATACTTTTCTGTGGTTTTCTCCACCTTCTCTAAACAACCCTGTATAATTATAAAATGATAATCCTGACTGATAAGTCAAAAAAGGAGAAAAACCCTACTTACAATTTGTTAAGTGTTATCTAAATAAAAATACAATAATTCCTTCATTTAACAGATTGAATGTCTGTTCAATCTGAGATTTCTTCAAGCCTAGAAAAACATTCATACATGAGATTATTGTTTTAAATAGTACTCTATGGCATTAATCCATATACCGCTGCAACCCTATTTTCTATAACCTTTATCTGGGTGAAACGGTGCATTATAGAGCAACAATTTTTGAAAAAAGGTACCTGAAATGGGCTAACTTACGGAATGCACCCAAAATCTGGGACCCATGATTACCAAGAGAATGAAATTTGGGAAAGTGGCTTTGACTCAGTGAGGCACTGGTTGTCTAGTAATAAATTAGTAGTAATAGTAAAGGCCCATATAGCACTTAGATAAGTGAAAGCAGAAAAAACCAAAGATGTGCAGATGTCATTTGCTGAAGAGTTTCTGGCTTAAGATGACATATACCTTCCTTCATCTTCCTCTAACAACTGCATACATTTGCTTCATTTGCTTCCTCTTCCAGCCTTCCATATGGTTTTGTGTTAGTCATTTAACTCAAATCCTTCAAGACCATATCCATGTTACAAAGCAGGTTTTCCCCCCTAGCCATTTGCCAGCAGTTTAATTTTGACAGCTTTCCAAACTGCAGGAAAATTGATTGAATTGAATTGAAGTTACATCTTCTGACTATATTGCTCTCTGGTTTATCACATATGTTCTCAAATACAGGTGGTCCTTGGATTACGGCAGCAGTTGAAACTGAAGATTCCATTGCTAAGCGATGCAGTAGTAAAGTGGGACATTAGGTGATTAGTGATGGCAATCTGACAGTACAGATTGCTATCCTAGCCTCAGGACATGTGGATTGTTAAGCAGGAAGAGGCAGGAGTCCCAGGCAAGGAAGCTTGGGAGGGGAGGGGTGAAGGGTGGCCACAGGCAAGAATGCTGGACTGTGTGAACACATATACAAGTGCAGGCAGGTGCTCCAGAGCATAGGTGGATGCCATGGGTGTGTGTGTGGAATGGAACATGCCAGGTGAAAAAGTAGCAGGAGTGGGAGCAACTTAGCTTATGGGAAACTGCAGGAGATGTTAGAAAAATTGTGATCATGTGGGCTGGAACATTGTAATCGCAAGTCAGGGACTGACTATGGAGACACTGCAACTTTACGGGTCAGTCATAAATTCCCACATTCAGTGCAGTCATAATTCTGAATAATCACTAAACAAGTGGTCATAACTTGAGGACTACTTGTACATCATCTATGTCAAAAATGTATTTCTATTACGTCTTTTAGTTGCCAGAATGATCCCCAGTCCATGAGTTAAGCAACTAATATATCTGTGATTGAAAATATTTTACTATATTTCCTTGATAACATACAGTATCTTGAGATAGGTAAATAGAAGTGTTCCTAAGATTAAAAATGTCTTCATATTTTCTTTTGATACTTGCAGCTTTTCATAATCTGCTGAATTCAGACAAAAGTGACTGAAGAATCAGACATTAAAAGAAGCAACATAAACTCTGCCATCTCTGAATTAATTCTATATAAATAGGAATCAGTACATAATGTCTTTCAGCTCTTTTGGATGAAATGAGTTGCTATAATGATTGATGTTAATCTATGCAATCTGTCAGCATTTGCACTAACTAACACTGAGATCATCTCTTCGCTGATAATTTGTCAGAACAAGCCAGTCTCATTGTCATTATACATCTGTGACAATATGAGGTCTTTGTATTATTTATGCAGCTATTTAACTTTTTCCTCAAAGTTCTGTTCTTCAGGGCTAATATTCAAAGCTTTGTCCAAAGTTCACTTGAATGTCCCATCCCTTTTAACAAAATTACCACAGCTGTCTCCATTGGATCTGAACTTAACTTCATATGGTATTACTTGCAGATCCTCATTCCATTCCATGTATGTATGTATCTGTGTATCTGTGTATATCTGTGTGTATATATGTATATGTATGTATATATCAATGTTCATGAACATTGATATATCTATCTATATCTCTATCTGTCTGTCTATCTACTATCTGTCTGTCTGTCTGTCTGTCTGTCTATCTATCTATCTATCTATCTATCTACACACACACATATCAATGTTCATGTTAGAGTATGTGTATACACATACACTAACATGAACATTGCTGAACATACCAATGCAATGTTATTTCATGAAATGATACTTCCTAAGCTGTTTTCATATATTTTTGATCCCGTTACAACTTTCTTACTTTCAGTGTCCACAATATGCACTGATACAAGATACTTAACATTATATTTTGCTTCATGACTATCTGACACTGTCTGTTGCATTACAGCATGCTTTTCACCAATATATCCAATGAGGACTATTGATTGAATCTTAAAGTTGGTCCTCTTTCTTTACCTTCAGATTCACTGTTTTGTGAAACCATGCTTAAGTATTTCCAGAATTCCCCACCCACCCCCAAAGTATCCCAAACATCTTATTAAAAGGCTGGGATGCCTGCTAACGATGTCAGACACAGAAGAAAAATGGTATTTATGAGCAGAAGTGGCAAACCTTGTTTGGACTGATCTTCCAAAGAACAGACTTTAGTCATTGTTGATTATTATGTTGAATTTTTTTAGGGAGGAGAATCTAGCAGACTTTGTCTATAACATCTGAAGTCTGCTATAGACTTGAGGCTAATTGAACAGGGGGTTTACTGTATGCTGTTGCTGTGGTTGTTATTTGCTCTGAATAAAATATACTAATTCAATTCACACATTCAAATAGTCTTTCCTAAAAGTGCTTGAGACTTCTGCCTAGTAAAATCAGTCCAAATATAATATGTCATCCCTGAAGGATATCTTGTTTTTAAAAAAAACCAGCCTTATCTATCCGATTATACCTGCTAATATTATACAGAATTATTAGTGCATGTAGATCCTTTTGAGTGAATTTCAAAAATACGCTGAACACTTGAGAAGGATTTAAGTCTCTCAAAAGAACTTAAGGATATGCAAATAAACCTAGCTGATCAAGTTAAACAGATGCAACTCACACAAACAATGTGAGCCCTCCTTTCCCTGGCTGTTGCTGTCAAAGAACAAGATGAGGTTCTGATGATCTGTAAAAGCAAAAAGGGGGTCATGGAATTTAGTGCTCTCATAATAAACTGGTTTGGTCTTGTCTTATGAAAATAGCTTGGTAGGACAGCTCTTACCAAGGCAACATGCATGATGGGATATGTCCTGAGAACCAGTGAGCAAACATTTTTTTAGTGCATGTAAATTTGAATCAGCATTCTATTAACAAATAATTACCTCATATTACACTTTGATTGGATTTTAGCCTAATTAATTACAAGTTGGAAAACCGCTGTTAAAATGTCATCCGATCTATGTAGATCTGATCAGAGACAAGGTAGAAAACCTTCATGGAAAACAAAGGTAGGGCATCCATTAAATAAAGTGTAATCATACGTTTTCTTTTGTAACTATAACGAGAGGGGTCTTTTTTTTCTTTAAGGAATCTCCTTCTGGACGCCGGAAAGCCCTTGCTACCAGCAATATCAACATGAAACAATATGCAAGCCCCATGCCGACACAGACAGATGTCAAGTTAAAGTTCAGGCCTTTGTCTAAGAAAGTTCTCTCAGCCACCCTGCAGTTCTCATTATCGTGTATTTTCCTAAGAGAAGGAAAGGCCACGTAAGTTTTGCAAGACATGTTACTCCGTTGCTCTTTTATATGTTCCAGAGAGCCCTTCGCAACATTGCCAGCTCTCAGCTCCCTTGAACCACACCACCGAATTTCCCTTGCATGGTTGTTAAAAATCTGTGAAAAGTATGGTTTCAAACAATTCAAGGAGCAAAATGCATGAGAATCACTGTGTAAGTCCTGAATAAACATTTTAAAAAAAGACTCCCACAAGGCATGTCTCCCTTCCCAAGTAGATAATCCCTGACCTTCCTACCTTCCTACCTATACGTCTGTATGATTAGTCAAATCTGCTTTGCATTATCACCTCTGCTGCTACTCTTAGACCTTCCATAAAAGTGCTGAAAGTGGACTACATTCAACCCCACAGATCCTACAGAGGCTATTGATTGTCATTCTAGTTTTTTGCAAGGCAATGGGTGGAGGGCATGAGTTGTGGGAAAGAAATTTCTGCCTTTGTTATCACCTCAGGTGTGGCCTTGAATGAACAACTATTTCAGTTTCACCACAGAGTCATAATATGAGACAACAATATGAACCTAGAGCATCAATAAAAATTAGAAAGATAATGCCTACAATACATACTGTAAGAGGAAGCCCTATGTCATTGCTAATTATTTTCATTATAATGTTTTATATAACTTGCTGCCCCAGCACAATACCTTTCTGAGGTTCCTTTCATTAGTAAAAATTATACCTTTTATTTTCCCATAAGCATTCATATTCTTCCTTTCAAGATGCAGCTGTACATCAAGGTTAGAATTAATTCGTTTTCTGAAAAGCACTGAATCAAAATTCAGCAGACAGGAGACCTGTCAAATGGGGAAATAGCCATTAGTTCAGATCTGTCAAGATGCTGTAAATGAAGGGCATCTTGAAGCAACAAATTAATTTGATGTTGGTAGGGTGATGATGATGATAATATTATTATTATTATGAGTAATAATAGTTGTTACACTATTTACATACAATCTGCCAGATAGGTCTGATTGGATTTGGTTCTTCAACTATCAGATCCTTTCTGAGGATCTAGGACACTAAAGATAACTTCATAAATTATGCACTGTTCCATGTAATAAAACTTTTTATAATTGGTGAGTTGAAATGTTATCCGTTCTACTTGTATCCAATTGCTTTTCCAGATATTTTAAATTAATACCAAGCACACCAACCTCTATGATTTTCCGTATTTGCTCTATTTGTGTCTTTATATAGTATTTCCCTACTTTTTCTGGTTAATTTTGATTGGTCCTTCCATCTCCAGCTACTGCAATTTCAATCATTCATACTTCTTTCTTTGTAACTACAATGAAGTAACTACTGCTGTCTTATTATGGGCTAAATGTTTATTATTGTTATGCTTGCTCACACAGTCAGCCAGATGTTTAGACTGCATTTGGCATTTTTATCCACCTATCGAGTCCTTCCTAAAGACCTGGGATAGGCAGATGTTGTTGTTTAATGATGTTAAAACTATCTATTATTATATACACAAAAATGTGAAATCACAGTGCCAGTTCTTTAGCCCGTGTTGGCCTTCATACGCATAAAGTTCTTCCTAGGAACCTAGTATGTTGTAATATGTCGGTGTAATATATCTGCAGATCCAACCATTATTATATTGTTATTATTAGAGATGAAGATATGCAGAGCCTGGCAAGTCTGATGAGTATGAAGCAAGCAGATATTGGAAATTTAGATGACTTTGAGGAAGATAATGAAGATGATGAAGAAAATAGAGTAAACCAGGAAGAAAAGGCTGCAAAAATTACAGGTTTGTTTCTTCCCCAAATATGTATGCCTTTGCTTATAAACTTAATTTGAAAATTGTTATTCTTTTTGACCATTTTTCTTTTGAAAATAATGTAGGTTTGTACTATTTGCATTAGGAACAAACAATTCAATCTAAAACTTGGATTGGTGTTCTTGTGTGAAGTAAGGGAGGATTCGTGCTCCTTTTGGTTAACTTCAAAAGATCCAAAACACTACATTCAGATAGTCTTTATTTCTGTCATTGTTTCTCTTTGTTTTGACTCCGTGGACTAAAGCAAAAATACTCATGGTTTGAAGGAATAAGGTTTGTGTATATTTATTTTAGTGTGTACTAAAGTCTTGCAGGAGTATGAGGACCCGGTTTGTGGGGGCAATTAAGCTGACTTTGTATAAAATATATACAAAAGTATGAAGGCTAATGCTTAACGCGTTGTAAGCTGCCCTGAGTCTCCGGAGAAGGGCGGCATATAAATAAAAATAAAAAGAATAAATAAAATAAAGTATTGAAATATGGAGTTGTATGGGAGATTTTACAGGTTTTCAGACTATTAGCCTTCATAATCCCCCTAGTTTCTACAGTTTACTAATTCAGGAAGAACTAAGCTATCTGCATAGTAAATCTAAATTTAAGCTAATATTTTAAGTTCTTGAGCTGAATCAAAGAGTTATAATAGTTTTTCATATCTTGAGAGCATAGCTGGATAACTTGGTTCTGCATAAGGAAGCAAACAGGTAGAAAATCTATCCTATCCAGCAGTGTTAATGTGAAGTAATAAAAAGAATGATAAGCCTGACAGCACAAGATAGCTGACAACTTTATATGAGAACAGATTTGTGTTGTATATGCATGTTTGTGTGTGCAAGAGAGAGAAAGAAAGAGAGAGAGAGACTTCAACCTACAGAAGGCACAGCAATATTTTCCACCTCAAGAGAATATAGAGCTCAGTTCTGGGATAGGTATTCATGAAAGAAAGGAAAAGAAATAATATTTAAATTCGATGAAGGAGTCACAGTCCATATCTCTTCTTGGAAATTTCCCAGCAGCCTTGTTGGTTCAGCCTACATCCTTCTAAAGCACTTCCTGGATAACACACACGCTGAATTGGATCTGGACCACATACTGGAATATTAACTTTTTAAAATGAGAGTCAGAGTAGCCTCTAATTACTACTAAACTGTACATAATTTAACATGTAACCCAGTAAAAGTATTTGTAATTGGAGTAACATCAATATTCTACTTTCTTTGATGTTATATTGTATAGAAAAAAATATTTCTATTTCTACAGTATCGTATGTTCCAGTCTTGGGAATATACAGTATATGTGTCAGTATGTGATAATAGGAAAGATTTAAAAAAAGAGAGATAAAGTAGATAGTGAAAGTTTTGTCTATATCAGTATATTACTTTTGTTTGTCATTAAAGTTTTAGTAAATCAAGTTGAATGGAAAAGATGCTTATATCACCAAAAGCAATGCTTTCATTAATATTGTTTTCCATAAATATGTTTTTATAATTTTATCACAAACTCCCTGATAAATGAGATGATCTTGATTAAATTTCTTGTTTGTTCCACAAAGAATTGATGCAATTCTGTTATGTCTCCTTGAATTTCATGTTCTTAGCATTTCTCCATCTTGCAGTTTTCCACACATGCCTTCCTTCATTCTTCACCAGAGCCTTTGTCCATCTTAGTCTCTGTCAATCTCTGTTTTCCAAATGACTACCAAATGCTCAACTAAAGAAAAAAATTATGAACATTAAACAAATGCATATAGATTACCTTACCTTTCATCCTTGTCATCTCTCTTGGTGGCAATTATATATATATATATATGATATTCATGATAATGCAGCTTGGAGATTCAGCTCTATCTGACATTACTATACTGCACTGGGAAAAGAAGATTCCACATATCTGCTGTGAAAAACAGTAGCAATTAAATTAAATTGATATTTCCTCTTCCCCTTTCCTCCAGTCACTTCCTTGATTGTCTGCACACTTGAACAACTTTACCATAGAGATCAGATGGAGTGTGTCAAACATATACTACATACTATCAAAATGTCCAGTTTACATTATAGCTCTTACCCCATCTATTAGCTGTAAGTTGTCCTAAAAAGGTTAGAAATGTGGGGTATGGGTTAACTAAAACTTAGGAGCCAGCCCTGGCCATTTTTTTGCTCTTCCAGTTCTGCATGGCAGGGCAATATGGCTAAGCTTTATTTGGCAATTTGTGTGTCTATGCTACCTTAATTAAAATATTTCAGTATTTTAATTATTAGTTAGTTCTTTTTTTAGTGTAGAATGTGTGCAAGATTAATTAAAATATATTTCATGTTCACTGAGGTTCCACATTCTAGAATATGGAAAAGCCCTCATGAAAGTACAGAGATATATTGATTATGATTGTTCAGTCTGGAATGTATTCCTAAATTAACATTTCTTTTCCTTTTCTCTTTTTCCTAATAACAGCATGTATTGTATTCCTTTTCCATTAAATGACCTTACCTCACAGTTGTCTTGACTGGCTTCTGTTTACAGAAATTGTAAACCAGTTGAATGCTCTGAGCAGCTTAGATGAAGATCAAGATGACTGCATAAAGCATACAAATATGCTGTCCACTAAATCAGCCAGTTCTTCTGAAGGTCTATGAGCTTTCCTCCTTTTCTGTTTCTGGCATGTCTGCATTTTACTGTGACCTCCTTAGTATCTGTTCATATTCAAGTGTTGGTTGTAGCTTTGTGCTTTGTGCTTGGTGTCCATTACAATCTTGTTGCATACAGTCAAGAGTATGCAACAAGATATGATGCATTCATCGGCCAAGGTGAGGAAACTATGGCTCTCAGATATTATTGGATTCATGTTCCCATCAGCCCCTCCAGCGTGGTCATCAATCAGAAAAGATTGCAATTGTAGTCAGACCTTCCATTTGCTAAACCTAGTTCAGAACTCCCATTACCTGTGCTTGGAAGTATTGCATTCTTTCTCTGAGGTAATGTGTATGCTGCATGTGGGCCTTCCAGCTTAGTAATGGAAAAATTACTACCTTTATATATTGATTTTCTTTAAGTTAGCATTTTTTCTTTCTAAAAACTATTGCTAGAGCCTTCCAGGTCAGTTAAACAGTCATATAATAAACTTGCACTTCCTTCTGTTCATGTTACTAAGCTGGAAACATTGGTGTACTATAAATACAACAGTTTAGTTTAGCAGTAGAAAAGATATCACGATTCACTATTAAAAGGAATACATAGTACTTAAGATAAGTATTTGGAAAGTGATTGTTTAAACATTCTAGGTTTAATCCTAAATGAAAGTATAAAATGTGTATTGAAAGGTATTTTGCTTGGTTTCATAGAACTTATCAACAAGCTTAGTTTCCTGGATGAAGAGGAGCAAGATTTGGCAAATTCAAGATCAAATCCATTTATAGATTCTGATAGGTCTGAGCTGAATCCTTTTGGAGACGCTGATATCGAAGGTATTTAATTTTGCCATGTACAATCTTTGGATTGTGCTATACTTTGTAGCAAGATCACAAATTACATGTACTTCCTACTTCTCATTTTCTAAAAGTTTCTTTGATGTAACTTATGTGCTGGTAATTTTCAATTTAAATATTCAACCACAGCTTGCTTAAGGTGCAGCTTAATGATAGAATTCTTCAATCTGAAGCAGCCTTTTAGGTTTGATCAAATCATTTTTCTCTTTCTAGACATGCCTGGACAATTTAATAAAAGCTTATATAATATTTTAAGTCCTAGTAATAATAATCAATACTTTAATATTATTTGGTGTTTGGTTTAACTCAAATTTAAGTATGTACTAAAAGTTGCACTTTAGTAATCTTTCATAAATATACAAACCATTATATAATTTACCTATAACGAATATACATTCACAGTGAAACAACTAGATTAGGAAATTAGAAAATTAGAAAAAACATTTTCCTGATTCGATGCTCCAGCAGTCCAACTCCTGGGTATTCTTTACGTTGATTGGTTCTGCTGAGTGCCCATAATTTTCTCTGCAGCTTCGTGTATGCCCCCTTGCCTCCGGGCCGTCAGTCTTTTCACTCAGCGATTGGATTCAGACCTGAGTGCTCAGTTTCCTATACATTTAGTGCCTTATTTCTTTTTATTTAATTTCCCTTTTGTCCTTTGCCTTGGCGGTTAATACCGGAGAGCTGCGCATCGGGGGATTTGACAGCTGCCATCGGTGAGTTGGCGGTCCTGGTTTCAGGCCGCTGGCCGCCAATCCACCATTTTAAAACTGTGAGAGGCAGCTTTTGAAAATTGGGGCTTTTTCCTGACTAGCCACCGCTCTGTTACAGCCGCGGGCGTGGAGAGCTGGTTTTCCGCTTCAACGAGATAACCGCCCCCGCCCCGCAGCTCTCCTTCGTGGTCTTGCGGCTCCAGGGTCACTGCCTGGGTTCGGCATACTCTGTGTCTCAGGGAGAACGCTTCGCGGCGGTTGATTTTCCCGCCACTTTATATTTGCCGGAGGCTTCAGATTATGTTTCGGGATGGCGCTGCTTGTTAAGCGCAGCACCTTGGGGCAGTTCCTGGCGACCGTTTAGCCTGTTCACCATTTTCACGTCTGTCACCCACGGCTCGCTTTTGGCAACTTCTGACGCCAGCTGCTTTTCGCCTGATTTGTGCCGCCCGCCATTTTGGACTGCAAATTTGACAGCAGCGGGGTTTTTCCCTTTGTTGGACCCTGGCCTGCAGCGAAGTGAGGTTTTGAGGGTGCTATCCTCTCACTGTTCCTGTCTCCTGCCTGCCTAGTCTTCATCGTCGACTGCTTCTGGAGCAGGGAAGTAATTTACGCCTTTTTTTGAGTTTGCCTTTATCTTAAAAAAAAAAAATCTCTATATATATGTATATATGCATAAACATAAAAAATTAATAATAATCATTAAAAAAAAGCGAGAGAGAGAAAATTATAATAATAATAGTATTGCTGTTAGATATTTGTTTGCTTCTTGCTGGTTATTGTCTTAGTTGGTACCCATCATTGTTTAAGTCCCTCTTACATAAGGCCAGGGTTGCCACGAACATGGGGAAGTCTCTGGATCCTTCCTCTCTTCCTCAGGATCAAGTCAATCCTAATGACGCCTTATTTAGCGTACCTAAGCCCAACCTGGACTATGTGCCTTGCCCAGATCTTTTCTCCCAGGTGATTCAGCGTCCATGGGACCGCCCGGGGTCCCTCTCTGGCCCTTCCAGTCATGATAAACGACTGTACTGTTCTGCTCCCGAGCTTGATAACTTGTTACAGTTACCAAAGGTAGATGACCCCGTGGCTAGCCTCACCTCATCCTCCGTTCTCTCAGGGGACGTGGGCAATGGCCTCAGAATGGAAGATAAACGATCGGAAATGTCCTTCCGAAAAACCCACCAGGCCGCGGCCTGGGCTATTCGA
>JANHZT010005820.1:7082-22687 GCA_032468215.1 Stegonotus admiraltiensis | reverse complement strand
GCCCCCCCCCATAAAAAGATGGAGTAAACTGTTAATATAAAAGCCATGATGAGAATTGTTCTTCTTTTGTTTGTTTATTGTTTTAAGTATTAGTTTATGCAAACTTATTATTATTTAGCAAAACCAACCCTTGATAAAATCATGAATGCTGTCTATTGCGCACGCTTTACCCTTTAGCACCCTATTCTAAACTCCCAGATGATTTTGCATTATAGTCAAGACAAACCCTTTCAAACTTTTTGACTGAACCCACAGTAAAATAAATTAGTCCTAATCCATCAAGTATTCTGGAAGGATACCATGATCAATAAAATTCAAAGCTACTGAGTAGTCTAGAAGAATTGTTTTCAGTATCATTCCAGTCAAAATCCCAATTGACTTCAATCCAGCAAATCATACCATTTAGATGTCTCTTGAATTGTGAGGCCACTGTATTCTCAATCAGTTTACATACAAATAAAATATTTGAGATGCCCTACAAATATAAGTTCAACCAGCTCAAAAGAGAATTTATTTAACAAAGTTCTTATATTGCTTCCTTTAGACAGAGGGAACATATGGGGCCAGTCCCATTTTTGCCAGTTTAACCAGCTGAAAAAGAAAAGGATTAGTAAGTAGTGGTCCCCGTCCCTCACAACTGATTTGCAGCCTTGAAATCTGTAGCTGGAAGAGGATCCGAAATAAGAGGACAAATAGTTGCTGAGCTTTCATCCCTATGTCTTGCCTGTAGCTTAACTGAAAAGTTGTAATGGATCCATTCAACTATCTGCACAGAATTGTAAACTCTGCTGTTCACTGTTGCATTCCTCCAACATTTTGGCAGAGTAATTACCATTTAGTATAGAAAAGCTATGTTGGCCTGTTTTGTGCAGATATAGCGGAGAGACAGAAGAAAGCACTTTTTTGCTCCCTCCACAGAGTAGATGCTCAAATGGATCTTAAGATGGACTCTATATTTTGATCTATCCTGAGACTTTCTCCTTTTGTGGTTCATCGGTTGTCCCTTCTTCTTCAATATTCTCAGCTCCCTAGTAAACCTTGGAGGTGATCTAATTTCATGGGACTAAAGGGCTCTTATGGATAATCATGGCAACTGCTTTGATAATCTGATTCTGTATTCCTGCCAGGGCATCAACAGAATCACATCTTCATCCTACTTCACATGAAGTAGCAAATCTCCAGATGCATTTAGGAAACCATCAAGATTCATCAGGTGCCCGGGTTGGATTATTTTAGCAGCCTTCCAGAGATTTCTGCCAAGTATCAGTCTAAAACAGAATAGAGAGATTCTGTTTATGACAGTGAAATCCTAAGGGGTTCTCCTCCAGACCATCAAGGCCTAATAGATCACTGGTTGCAGAGCCTGCACAAGTTATTGGTCTGAATGTCTTCTTTTTGAAGCAGGGTGCAACTTCTCAGGTACCTTAGTGGACAAGACTAGATATAATGCCCGGAAATCAGAAAGAACTAGATTTAAGTTTTATAGCAAGAAAAATGTTTTGACAACAGTTTGACAGTACCATCCAGCTACCTGGAGAGATGTGAATTCTCCACTTGGAGATTTTCAAGACATGAATCGAACAAGCCATTCTTTAGATATATTTTAGTTCAGGGGCTCTCAGTGGGAACTTTTGCTTTCAGGCTGATACTAATTCTGCCCTTGTTCCTTAGTCTTTTATTGGCCAGGATGGGAAATTATTATCTATTATTTATTGTTTATTGAATTTATTTGCTGCCCATCTTGCCATATGTGTACTGCTATCTGCATTGTTACCCCCATTCCATTAGAGACTCCTCCTAACATTATACTAGAAAGATGAATATAAAAAAGCAGAGGTGTAAAACAGCAATGATGGATGAACACTTTCTTTTTTTTAATAAAAGTTTTTTATTTTATATTTTATAGGCAAACAAATATACAATACATAATCAATCAGTGTATCATCTGAGTACATCTTCTATGTCTTCTTCCTACTCCTCCACTATTTATCATATCTTAATATTATCATTTCATTTATTATAACATTTCTCCCACATTTCTTGCTTTTCTATTAATACATTTATCTATCTTCTTTCTCTTCTTTCTTCTTCGCTCATTACATTACCCTATATATATATATCTTCTCTAACCAATGATAAAATTGCCCCATACCTTAAAATATTCCAAATTCCTCTATTTCTTTAATTGTCAAAATCAATCAATTTATTTCTGTACAATCCAATATGTTCTGATAAACACTTTCTTGCTGTTGCAAGAGCAAGCATGGGATTGAGGCAATTTGCTTCTCTCTGAAGTGATAAATACATACCAAGATATGAAATATGATCATGATACAACCATATTGTATTCTACAATGTTCTAATTGTTGAGTGTAGTATCTAACTACTAAACCTCTTGATTATTTTAAATCTCAGGCTTTACAAAAAGAGACTTGCCTCCAACATCAGATACGTAAGGTTGATATTAGAGAAAAAGGACATGCATACACAAAGTTCCTAGTGCAAGACTTATTCTACCATGGAACATCCTCATCTGTGCTTAATGTTTGGTTTTTTCCCTGGACATTGGATTTTTCTGACAGTAGATATAGTTAGTGATATCTGTATTAGTTATAATGGCTGGGGAAGATAGACTGAAGTGCTGTCTGTTATTAAACTTACTGGCTCATAAACTGAGGCCAACGGTTAGGGAAGGCTCTTCTAGCTAATGCTTATAAGCTAACTTTGTTACTCTGTAGTACTTAAGGGAGGCTTAACTAGTCTAAACAGCAGCAGTGTTTCCCTTTTAGCTGTGTCTTGGATTAGTAATACATCCCAGAGTTCTGCTGTACCTACATTTGACAGAAGGATTTAGATTAATTAGTTAATGTTTGTAAAGAATTTTGAAGATTAAAGAACAATATAAGTGCTAAATGTTAACAAGAGGTTGATTGTTTAAATATACAGATTCTTTTGAACATCCTTCTCTTTCCTCCTTCCCATTCTTTTTTGTTTTCTTATTGTTTTCTTTTGTTTTTAAAAGTCTGCATCGCTTTTCTGTATTCGGTTCACGTCTTTGATGATGTGTTTAATCTGGAGGGGGTTTTTTCTTTCATTTTTTGAGATAATAATTAATCAATTGATTACTTCATTTTTGTATAAATGATTCTTGGGTTCTTCCTTTAAGCCATACTTGTCATAAATATTATGAATTGAGTATCAAGACTTCATCTGTAGAATTCCACATATTCTTTATTAATGGACCTTGATATTCTGAAATATGCCTCTAGAAATGGGTCTGTCTTAAACTGATGTTCTAGAATCTATCTCTGTTACTGAATGTACTTGAATTTCATACACCCAGCAACTCAGGTGCAAGATTAGATATGTGGCCATAGAGGCAGATTAAATATAAAGATGAAATGAATGGATTGTATTGAGTTGCATTTGTATGATCCTAAACCAGTTTTTGAAGTGGATTACCGATACATATCTTTAGTTAATTGTTTCAGAGCATATATCAAATCTGAATGATTTCTGAGTCACCTGGCCAGAGCAGTATGTTGCATTCCTTCTATTTGGGAAAGCAAAAAATAAGAGACATTATGAAGCAGATACATAACAAAATTACAATATATGACTAACCTGCTTTTGGTTTAATGGATCGCAATTGAGCCGGACTTCTACTTGAATTACTTCACTTTCAACAGTTGAACAAAACGTAAAGGTGAATTATTAACAAAGACCATTTCCTTTTTGTGTATGACTAAATCTTTGCTCTGGCCAGTACTGAACAACAGTGTTAAGCTAACATTTTTGTGCAATACCAGAAGCAAAAGTCAAACGAAACCATTCCCCCCTTTTCAATTATTTATTGTTTAAAATGCACGCACAAAAAATGGAATTGGGAACGTGGCAGTCTGCTTTCTGCGATTTGCCTTTTGGAAAAGTTGTTTTTAGCAGACCTGTAACTGTTTCAGATTTCGGCTGAACAATTATTATGACTGTTATGGGTGGTCCTGTTGAAATCAGGATTCTCCCAGTACTGATAAAATTTCTGAGTAATATTTTTTTTAGCTTTCCCTAGTCATCAAAGAATTGTCTCTTTTTTTTCCTTTTTGTTTATAATGATTTACAACATACTTTATCCTCTTGTTTTATTAATACTAATTTGGGATGGGAATTCTTTTGTATTCTTATTAGAGTTATATCAGGAGAAATGCACTATTCTGAAGGAATTGAAGAGTTCCTTCTCCATTAAGACACAACCTCTTGATTGTGCTCTCTGTAGAACAAGACATTAAGATGACTTCATTATCAAAACAAGAGCGCTACTGTGATGACAGCGATGAATATAACCCCTTTAAAGAAAAGAGTGTAGAGTATATGAACCCTTTTGATGAGCCAGATCCTGAACCTGAGGTCTTATTACCTGTCAAAGACTCTCCTCCTCAACCTAGCAAAAGGAAAAATATCCGGCCTGTGGATATGAGCAAATATCTTTACGCTGACACATCAAGAACAGATGAAGAGGAGTTAGATGAGTAAGTAGATCACTTTTTTTTCCTTTGCATTAGTTGGGATTTCAGCACAAAACCTCCAGGCATAAAATATTAAAACCTGATTATTCTTGTATGAAGTACAAGAATAAACTGCTGCATTAACAGAATTTGAATACATTAAACATTGGGGCATGCGTGTTACTGGCTTTTTTTCTGTGAGGCTTTAAATCATCAAAGCAGAATCTCTGAAGGGAGGTGTAGATACAGATGTTCAGAATGAAAAGCATGCATGCTCAATTCAGGTGTGGCATTGGCTGCTGCAGCAGTTCAGTTGGCTAGTGGCCAGCTATGAACTATCCATATATGTAAGGAACTGTACAATGCAGTGACATTTGAGGATAATGGATGATCTAGTCTTTAGAACTTTGGTACTATATTTCTTTACTCAATGATCATTCAATACATTTAAGCAGTTCTATATAGAATTCAAGACCTCCCCCTCTTTTCAAAGTATTGTATTAGATGTATAATGCAAAGTACTTTTCTTGATCAGTTTTAGTAATAATAGTATTGATTGCCCCAATATTTGAAGAATATGAAACTAATTGTGTTTTCTCTGTTATAAATAAAAATGGTGGTCCCAGGTCTCTCCTATTCTCCCTCCCCCCCCCATTTTTTTCCTTGTCCTGGAAAGTGGGGGTATATTTTTCTAACTTGTTTTTTTTGGCTTGTTGCTTTGAAAAATAATTTCAACTTGGCCAAGTCTGAGAGTTGGTTTTGTGTATAAATTAGATGAGAGTAAGTCAGATCTTCATGGCTAAATGGACATAGCTATGCAGTTTCCTTAACTGCAGTACCAGTTACGTAAAGTAGTTTGCTGGATTTTTTTTTTAAATCCCCAGCCTAATATAAGTATTAAGCAGGTCTGACTTAGTTTAGCTTCCAAGGTCAGACAAGGCCTATTGAGGTATAGCAAGATTTATTGTTCTACTTCCTAAATCTGACTAAGTATGTATTATCAGATCATGCTCACTAGATCCTTATCATCTTAGCCAGTCGTAGCTTCCTTCCCTTTTTGCAGCATAACAGTTAACTTTCAAGACAGTCAAAATGTGAAGAACAAACCACCCACCATCTTTTCAGTGGCAATTGCTGCACCATTCCTTCTGGATTCTAGGCACATGTTTACGTGCGCATTAAGGATCATATAAAGAAGCTTATTTCCTTTTTCATTGAACTTCAGTTTATTTATCAAGCAATCCTTTGCGTCCACTGTGCTGTTAGGCTATTTATGTCCCTGCATCGTCAGCACAATGTCTCGTAATCAGACTTACATCAGCAGTATCCCTTGGTTTACTACAAAGAATATAAAATTGAGAAACAGAAACCATCAATTCAAGGTGTAGATGAATCTCAATCCCCCGTTTTGTAGGCATGTCACTGTTTTTGTGTTCGGTCATAATCTCTTCTTTAACATTTTGTGAGTTTTAAAAGAAATTTCAAGAACTTATTTTCTATATTGTTCTTTCTCCTTAATATGTGCAACTGGTATGCAAATTTATAAATTTACAGTTTCATAAAATTTGTTTTTTTAAAAAAAATAGCAATAGCACTTAGACTTATATACCACTTCATAGTGCTTTTACAGCCCTCTCTAAGCGGTTTACAGAGTCAGCATATTGCCCCCAACAATCTGGGTCCTCCATCCTCAGAAGGATGGAAGGCTGAGTCAACCTTTAGCTGGTCAGGATCAAACTGGCAGTGGGCAGAGTCAGCCTTCTAACCACTGCACCACCACGGCTCTTATACCAATGTTTTACTTGGATAACCACACTTTGAAATGTGAAGTTAGAAAGCTAACTGCATTCCAGTATCAGAATCTAAGAAGAATTAGGTTAGTGTCCTTAATATATGGACCAAATGAAATTGATTGACATCCTTAGTGATAGAGGAAAAAGGCCCTTATTTTCTGCATACCTCACCAGGAATGGTAATGAAAGAGAAGTACTAGGACTATCTGATGAACTACAGCATCAGGCAGCGTTTTAAAATAAATTAATAAAGGCAGCCTCCAGCTGCTCACCTGAAATCCCATCCAGATACATTTGGATCATATGGGTGGCACAAGAAGCCCTAATTCAGTGGAATGGCTCAGATTTCACATAGAGGAGATCACAGGGTCGGTTTCTGACTGTGATGTTCTCTTGGAAAAATCTGAAAAGGCTTCTGTATGCAAGCACATTGGCTTCTATATGAGTCAATTGGGTAGAATACTATCTGGATTATAAAGATCACCTGAAGCTTCTCATCTTTGACTCTCTAATGATACTCCCCACCAGGATCTAGTGCTCCTCCTTAGCAATGCAAAAGATAATCTTTCTTTCCTTAACAGATAATTGTTATTCTAGATCAGGGCTGTCAAACTCGTGGCCCACGGGCAGATGTGTCACGCTCTGGCCACGCCCACGCCCAGTTTGGTGAAGGAAAAAAGTTCCAATATGTCATGTGACACTGCAGTGACAATGCGAGTTTGACACCCCATTCTAGATTGTTAGTAGATAAAGGAGTAGGATGACAAATCCCAAAGTATGCTAGGAACAATGTTACTGGAATCCTCAAGTATGGTTTCTTTGCAACAAAAACATACTAGTACTGCACCAGAAACATTCCTATAGATCCCCTTTAATATTGGTTAGCCATTATATGTTGCTTAATGATCTCTCATGGACCTTTCATGGAGCTTGTAAACTTGTAGCAGCTTTTGGAAAAAAATACATTAGTAATTCCATGAAAAAGTGTTGGAAACACTGCATTAATTCTGCTGGTTGTGTTACGGATAGCACCTGGGAAATTCACATGAGGAAGTCCAGTTCTCTGTATGTAATGGAATAATACTTATTGGGTACAAAGAGGCTGGATTCACACATCACAGTAAGCCATAATTTTTGTTACAAATCATGATTGGATTTGCACAACATATTTGCCAGTGCTTCTCAAACTTTGGTCCACAGACCCCTGGGGGGCTGTGATGTCATCATAGGGGATCTCTGAAGGCTTGAAGAAATTTAAATCTTGAGGGTCTTGGCTATGGCCCATGACCACAAAAGTTATTTAAAAGGGGTCCATGGTGAAGAAAAGGTTGAGAACCACTGCACCATGCAGTAAAATATAATTTGTAAATCATAGCATTTGCATTCATCCAACACAATAAGTCAGAATTGAAGTACAGTATGTGTATATATTGTGTCAGAGGAAAAAAGTAGTAATGTCTGGAGCACATCGTTCTTGTGTCTAACTGCACAATAAATCTTATTGTGGAAGTGAGGAGGAGGAGGTGGTGTGTCATCCAAATTCCTGCAGTTCCAACCACAACCCCACTCCCAGCATTGAGGAAGTAGTCCTATAATGACTGAGAGAATACTTATTCTTCCTTTGCATAAATTAGCAGTGGAACTCTGTGTACACAGTGACTGTCACAGTTATCCAGATTTTCATTCTGCAAAGTTGATAGGCATGGAGCCATGAGTGTTCATGACAGGGCAGGCCAATGATGAAATGTGCATCATGAGATCATTGCAGAATTGCTGTGATTTTTGTAATTGCTTTAGGTCTTATGATAGAAATACATAACCACAGCATTTGTGTAATGTCATTGCATTTGTGTCATCATTTAGTATCAAATTGATCATCATGAGTAAACATGTAGAAAATGCTTCCAATTTGAAACCATTTGAGTTTGAAGCACCTTGATTAAGAACATTTCTTCTGAGGTTGGAAACAGCTTGTTTCAAACTGGAATGCGATGTTTCAACTACAATATATTTTGTGCTTCTCTAAACAGGTGTATTAAGCCAAGAGATGAATGGAGCAGTGTTCTAGGAGAGAGTTTAAGGATGTTAAGCCTAAATAAGACTAGCCAGGTACGTCTGGGAAGGCACACAGATAGTTGTGATGGTGGTAGTCCACCTTCAGCATTGCTTCTTAGCTGGTGTTTATTGCTCAGGATTCTGGAAATTATAAAGTATAGTTGAAACCAGTAGCCCCTGAGAGACCAATCTTCCATGAATTTCTCATTCTTGTTGCTGTTTAAAGTGTTGGCTATCGCCACATTTTATAAAAGTGAATCCCTCAGTTGAATTATGTGATGCATGCTTAATCCATCTTCCATGTATTGTTGTTGGGTATTTGTGTCAGAGGTGTTATGTCTGCTTGGAGATCAAGCTACTTGTTCATCATTCCTTTTCTCCTCAGTTCCCACCACACCTAAGGCCAGACCAAAATAGCCTGGTCTTTCATCTGTTTTGTCCATGTTTAGTTCTTCTCCTAATCCATGTTATTGCCTACTCACCTTTCAGAAACCCTTTGAGATTTAGAGGAATATGACACAGATTTTAAAAATTTCAGGTCACCTTTCTGCAAATGAAGAAACAGCACTCGTTGGGTGCAATGCACGGTGTGAGATAAGCATTTATTTCAAATCTGCTCTCATTTTGTCTACACTCTAAACCAAACCAAACAACTCTAATCTTTTCAATCTCTTTTCACAGAAGTCTCTCCATCTTTCTTATCATTTTCATCATCCGTCTCTGGATCATCCTATTTTTTATCCTGTATGTCTTTTTTAAGATGTGGTGACCAGCCTTGCCTGCAGTATTCAAGACGAGGGAACCCTCTGTGATTTGTGTGATGGCACTGGGACCCTTTCAGTATTGTTTTGCATCTCAGTCACTATGCATGCACGCCTTTTGCTTGTTTAACTGTCCATGATTATCTGCGGAATTGAGAAGTATTAAAAAAAAAAGTGGCTTGAATTCTGGAGAAGATGTTCATAATTGCAAGCAAAATATATTTACTTCAAAGCTGTGATCCTGCTATGTAACCCATTAAATCTGGAAAAAATAATATAGTGAAACCTTAATTTAACTGTAGGGAGGAGGGAATATTAATTATTCCCAATTGTTCTGTAAATTGGATAGTTTATTTGCAATGATATTATTGTGCAACTAACACAAATTACTTCATTTGTGCATTGTTACATCACACGTATCATTTCTATTGTGCAAGTGATATAACTTACTTATACAACTGATGTAATCATTTCATCCAGATCTGCTAAGTCAAGATTTCCCTGTATAATATAGTTGTTCATTTGTACGTTTAAATATAGAATTACATATGGAATTTCTAGAACTAAATGCTTTTGATTTTAGTGGGACAAATTTTCAAGAGTTCTGTTCCTTGCATCATGTTCCAAGTTCTCAATTTCTCTATAAATAGTCCTTGACCTATGCCCATTATTAGGACCAGAATTTTTATTGTTAAGGAAGGAAGTTGTTAAGTGAATCACACTCAGTTTTACAACCATTTTTGCCACAGTTGTTAAGCAAATCACTGCAGCTGTTAAGTGAATTGTGCAGTCGTGATTCAAGCCAGTGAATCTGGCTTCCCCCATTACTTTGCTTGTTGGAAATGGGTCGGTTAGGTCATAAATGGTAATCATATGACCCCAGAGTACTGCAGTCATCATATACAAATACATCGCAGTTGCCAAGCACCCAAATTTTGAACACATGGAGATGTTGCACTAGTCATAAGGTAATGGTCATGAAGACCAGTCATAAGCCACTTTTTTCAGTGCCATTGTAACTTAATAGTCATTAAAACAGGGGTCTCCAACCTTGGCAACTTTAAGCCTGGAGGACTTCAACTCCCAGAATTCCCCAGCTGCATTAAACTAATGGTTAACTAAGTTAAAGACTATCTGTATTGTTCACTCAGTGCCTCTGTCAAGTTTTAAAAGAAATTTAGCTGCGCTTGCAATTCTGTACAGATTTTTAAATAAGTAATCTCTTACTAATAAGACCATTTTCCGTCAAAACTAATAATCGTGCCTACTATTTTTGGTGATCACAAACCTTCATTACTGCAAAAACATTTCTTGGTCTTTTACAATACAGATGAGAAGGTAGTATCAGTATTGTAAAGACATTTTAAATTAGTATTTCTGTTTTCTCTGTGGTAAACGCTTTAACATGAAATTCCATAGTTTTGCCCTCTGTATTGGCTCCTGTGTGATTTGAGAATTTGCCATTAAGTCACATTAGTTTTTATCTTCTGAACCAAACTTTTAAAACCAGCTTCTGCAAGTCAGATTAAATCAGAAAATGTAAAAACAGGCATTATCTAGAAGGGATGTCGTTGTGCCTTTAGGTGTATGTATTGAGCTTTTACCCTCTTTAATGTTTTCCTTCATTACAGCTTGTTCAGAAAGCAAATATACTAAATGTACATACTGTAAGTGGTTAATCATGATTCCAGAGGTCTCTACCAAAGGTTTTTCCACAAGAGAGAGCAAAATTTGTTTGACTTATCTTCCCCATCCCCTAGCATTCTTTTTGCCATATTCAGCTCCCAGGGAGTCCAGTTTTAGTTTCCTAGTTTTTATGTACCAGTAATGTAGGGCTTTGTAGGTAGGTCCCAATCACAGTTGGGACCGGAATATTTTGTTGTAAGTTGTTGTGGTTGTAGCTTGAGGCACCCACATGACCAGACCCAATTTTTTTACCATTATTACAGTGGTTGTTAAGCGAATCACAGAGTCATAAGTCCGAATTATGTGGTTCTTAAGTGAGTCACATGATCCATTTTCCCAAATCAATATTTTTTCCCAGAAACTAGCAAAAACAACCAGAAACAGACAAAAGCCTTGTAATGGTTGATTACAGTCATGTGATCATGGGAAGCTACAACCAGTAGTAAATGTCAGCCAATTGCCAAGCACTCAAAATATGTTAATGTGACTGTGGTGCCAGGTGTGTGTGTGTGATGTTTTACAGTGGCCGGAAGTACTTTATGGGCTGTGAAGCACTCTTTCTGAGGCCTTTGTAACTTTCATTGAACAGCTGGTTATAAAGTAAGGACTACTAGTAACATTTAAAAAATGGTAAAGGGTTCCCCTGTCCAGTCCTGTCCAATTCTAGAGGGTGGTGCTCATCTCCATTTTCTAGCCATGGGAACCAGTGTTGTCTGAAGATGCTTCCGTGTGAATGCTTCCATTTCATGTGAAATTCTACTCAAAATTGCCCTTACTTTCCAGAACAGTAAAGATCTGGGGAAATAATATATTTTAATACTTCTTTTGCTATTTTGTGCATATCTTAGCTCAAGTTCATACTTCTTTCTTCATAATTAACTATTCACATGAGCTTAGCATAAATATAATTTAGTGAAAGTCATGATCACATTTTGCACAGTTGCAAACATTTCTGGACAAGAGTATTTCTTCTTAAGTAACTGAAGCATAATCTTGGATGAAGAGGGCATCTCTTATGCAGGAACAACCCAGAATAAATAAACGTTATTTAAACATTAAGGACTTAGGTAATTACTAAAATATATTTTAACACCTTTTGATAAACTAGGTTTCATATATGATAATACTAAATTGAGTGTGTTTCTAGGTTGTATTTAAAATGAACTAACTTAAATGTGGGTGAGATATGGAAATATGTGTCACATATTTAAAACTTCTGAGAAGTTTTTAAGAAACTTAGGAAAAGTTTATTTTCTTACAAATAAATATGCGCAAAAGATAGGAAAGAAGATCCTGTAACTGTGAGCAGCTTACTCATTACTCACTTACATTAGATATAGGGTAATCTCTGACAGATGTTGAATCTTTGTTTCCAAGGCCGTAGGGGGTCAGATAGTTTGCTATCAAAACATGCTGTGTTTGTTAAATGTCCACACACAAAAATAACTTTTAGAACAAAAGAAAACTCTGTAACATCCCATGTATAATGCATTGTTCTTATCTTTTCTCATCATTAATTTCACCCTGCTTTGAATTTCCTCTGTTTGAGGACAGCTTAACAAACCCGTTAGCAAAATTAAATGATTGACAGACATTCTTGAGTTTTCTCTTCTAAATGGAGTGCCATTCATTTTCTACTTTTGCCTTTTGTCATGCACGTCTCCATTGTTTATTTTGCCATCACTCTGAGCTTTGATTTTGTTTATGTTTTTTGCATTTGATGAGCACTGAAGTGAGAACACCTCAAAGGTGCATTCACTTTGCAACCTGGTTATTTTCCTCTCAGTTATTTCTTTCGTTTAACTAGATCCACATCTTCTGTCTGTAATAAACAATGACAAAATAACTCTGCTGTACAGTAGTTTATGAATGCAGTTAGGTTTTATATTTGCTTTAAAGCCTTTCCTCTTTTTCCATAAATCTAATTATATAATTAGCAAACTTGACTCCTCAGAGAAGTACTTACTATAGATTTGTTCCAATGGATGGTTCTTCCTGGTTATAAAAGAAATCACAAGCCACAGGGTGGTAGTAAATGCATTAACATCCTTATTTATATTCTACTTATCTAACTCAAAATCCAAACCATTCAGAGTGCTTTTGAGATTGAATTAGGAGAACAATAACAATAAAATTAAGCATTGGCTTGCTAGAGAAAATAAATATAAATCCAAAATCATACAATTAAAAGGTAATCTGTTAGAAAACTACCCAAACTGCAGGCCAAGATCTCAGTGAATGTGTTTAGCAGCATATAGATCTCTTGAAAATGGAATTCCATAAATTCAAATTATATCATTAAAGGATACAATTTTAGACTCATAAATTGTTCAAAATGCTCTGAAAATAAAATTCCAAATGATTGTAGAGATATTACTAAAGCCTCTTCTAAAACAGTGCAGCTACTGAAAGAATTTTCTACAAAGTTCTCAGTTCTCTGGATCAGATTTGCATGAGTGGAAGGACAAAATAATCCATCAAAATGACCTTTTTTGTTTTTTGTTTAAAGCAGCTTAGGCTGCTTCAAAAGCTTTTCTATAAACACAGTAGCAGTGGATTTAAATCCAAATTCTGAAATGCTGTCTATCTGGAGTCTCTGGCAGGGACACCGTGTGCTTTCAGAACCTTCCTTGGCACCTGCCAAGCTTCTTCAACCTGGGTTTTTAATTCTGTTTGTTTCTCTATCTATTATCTGTCTGTCTGTCTGTCTGTCGTCTGTCTGTCTGTCTATCTATCTATCTATCAGCTCTATCAGCTCTATGCTTGAAACGAAAGTATCAGCCAATGGTATTGGCTTTAGTTCCAAAGAATGCTTTTGGATACTCTCTGGAATATCATCAGAAATAAGCATGGAGAATAGCTGCAGGCCAGTGTTTTGCCTGGAATGTACTAACTTGATCAGGAAGGAAAAAAATGTAATTTCTACAGATTTAATAGCGTCCTCTTTCTGTTCAGATACCTACTTGGGAGCAAATACTGTATCAGTATTCTAAGACAGACTTTTTATAACCTGATTCAAAATCAAAGGTATAAAAAAAACCCCAATTTTTATTTTATTTTAATCAAGAACTTTGATGCAAGAAATATGATAATTCATGAAACGATTAAGTACCTCATATATACATCTTTTCTCTGGTTTATAACAGAATGAGTTGTGAACAAAGACACTATAAGTACATGATTTTAGGAAATATCCATTCATAAAATTTGGGTTATTGTTGTTGTTTGCTTAAGACAACTTGGGATTCCAGTAAACAGTATTTGCTGTATCTCCAATCTCTAAAAAAATTCTAGACTGTATATATAAATTGTATATTCCTTGTCAAATTGCTAGAGTAGCTAACTTACTAAATTTGAAAATTCATCCCAATGTTGTTTTTCCTTTACAGGCTTTGTATGCTAGACAACATTTGGACAAAAAAGGAGGCTTTATGTTGGTATAGTCAGCATTATCAGTTTATATTTTCTTGATTGATACAAATGAAGAGTTAGAAAACTATTATTTTTACTGCATTAAATCTCAGCCTTCAGAAATAAGTGGTACTTGCAGGAGCACCTTCTGCTGGCCTCCCACCATCCAGTGCGCTCACATAGGGCTGCCCTCCTCCGGGTGCCATCGGCCAGGCAATGTCAGCTGATGGCGCCCAGGATGAGGGCGTTCTCTGTGGGTGCACTGACCCTCTGGAATGGGTTACCCACTGGGCTCTGGACGGCCCCCGACTTCCGCTCCTTCCACAGAGACCTGAAGACATGGCTCTTCCAACAAATTGTCTGATCTGCTGGGAGCTTTTAATTTCTCTAGGGGTTTTAATTGGATGATTTTAATATTAACTTATTGTCCTGTGGTTTTATCTTTGTGAGCCGCCCTGAGTCCTTCGGGAGAAGGGTGGCATATAAGTATGATTAAATAAATAAATAAATACTTAATATATATAAAGCCTCTATGAATCCATTTTACTCCCAATAAAGTTTTTTTAAAAAAAACAGTGACCACAGATTTCTTGACCTAAGGCATTATTTGTACCTAACTACACAAACATGTCACTCATCAGTTTATTTGGGGCAGGGGAACTAGTAGCATAATGAACAGGTCTTTTGTCTCTATGTATGTCTTTTTAAAAATTAAACTACATTGGTTACAATTTGGTACAAAATAATTACTTTCCGGAATGGCACTAAAAATACCGAGATAGCAAATAAATTTGTTTCCCTTCTTTCAATTAGATCCAATCCCTTTTATGAACCCAAAGCAAGTTCAACTTTAAATGATCAAGTTACTTCAGTGCAAGAAACAGAAAGGAAGATGAAAAGAAAAGCTCCGGAACCACCAATTCTCTCACCCAAGGTAGAAAGAGAAGCAAGTGAGAACATGTCAGCTATTCATGCAGTGAAAGAGCTTTCCTCTTCTCCTAAGGTGTGTACTACCTTGTCAGAAGTATTTGCTAAAAGTTGAAATCCGTCTTCTTCTGTTGCACATATTGGCAACTTTCTCAGTTAATGCGTATGGTTTTGGCTATACATCCTCCACTTACCTTCACTTATTTCATTCACAGTGGGCAGAACCAAGATTTTGAAACCTTATGTAGTGACACAACCAAAGGAATTTCTAAACAGGACAGCTGGTCTCCAAACCATTGCAAAGTGTTTTTTATTTTCCAAACATGCTACAAACTAAAGCTATGCAGTCAGACTTTTTTGTGCTCAGAAACAGTACTTTCCCCCCCCCTCTCTATATGTATTTTATTTTATTTTATTTTATTTTATTTTATTTTATTTTATTTTATTTTATTTTATTTTATTTTATTTTATTT
>JANHZT010005818.1:80402-90676 GCA_032468215.1 Stegonotus admiraltiensis | reverse complement strand
ATTTTATTTTATTTTATTTTATTTTATTATTTTATTTTATTTTATTTTATTTTATTTTATTTTATTTTATTTTATTTATTTGGCTTTTCAATTACAATACTTAAAGAATTATTCATTTCTACCAAACATGAAACAGAATTATTCTTAAAACTTTTAATCTCCAATTATAAGGAATTCTAAAGGAGATACCAAGATTTGAATTTCCAAGCTGAATTTTAAATTTCAGCCTTAAATTGTATCCAGGGCTGATGAAGGGGGAGGGAGGTGTTATATATGTGTGTGTGTGTGTGTGTGTGTGTGTATCTATCTATCTATCTATCTATCTATCTATCTATCTATCTATCTATCTATATGTATATATATATTCTGAGATGAAGTAAACCTTGCTCTGAATGGGATCACATTTGGTATGTGGGCATTTGTTTATAGTGGTGAAATTGCTATTGTGTCTGTAATGCTGGTATTTTATAATGCTTAAGAGGATTTCATAATTACTTTGGAAATTAATATGTTGTTGCACAGAGTTGCAGGTATGGAAATTGCATTGCTTTTCAAGAAGCAGATGGACACTGTATGAATTTAACCAAGTTTTATTGGTGCCTTTTGAATCTGAAACTACCATTTCCCTACAGGAATGATAGCACGGCATTCTGTGATAGAAATAAGCACATTAAAAAACTCCTCAACATCCCTTCTGCCCTTGGTGACCTTGCCAATAAGAAAGCTTGACACAATGATTGGAATGAAAATATATTAAAGGTCATAACAACCCACTCCAGTGCTTCTGTTCATGAGGTGATTATTTTATTAAAGAGTATCTACAATAATTCACTAGCTTTCGTATAACAAGTACATTGCTTTCTCAAGCAGCTGCACAATTACATGGACACTTAAGATCGTTGCTATTTTCCATTTCACCTGTACTAAATTACTTTGTCACTGCTGTTGAGTCAGGGCACTGAAAAAAAAAAAAACCTGGCTTCATAATAGAGAGTGGGTTCATTCAGAAATTAAACACCTCTTCACATGTTAAGCACATTTGCAATTGATCAGACCTACCATTTTATTTTTATTTTATTCTGCCGTTGAATGTATGAATTTTAGGACGAAGTGCAAGAAATAAATAACTGTGTCAGAATGCATAGTCTCTTTATTGCTGTCATAACAACAGCTTGTTTTATCTACATAGACTTTTTCCAAGCTGATACCATTTTGAACTTCCTCTCCCAGAATTTCAATATATCTGGTGGGCATCAGGTTCTGAGACACTGTTTGGTATCACGCCATCAGGTTGGTTTTATCACAGATTGGATAGATGTGGAGCAAAAAGTTGAAAGTCACACACACAAAAAAAACACCCCACCCTACCAATGAAAGCAGTGTGAAAATGGCATCAATTATCTAGAGAGGCAAAGGGCTCCTTGTTACTGGATATGTTCAGGGAAACAGGCAAGACAGTCATCTAACCTTAATTTAGATTTCTGCACAGAACAGGGAACTGGACTCACTTGGCATAAAGAGCCTTTTCCAGTTTGATAATTCCTTCACAATAGCTATCTTGTGGGAAAAGTCGTAGAAAAAGTCTTTGCCCAAAGTAGCTTGTCAAATGTAGCTTGTCAAATATAGCTTCAGCAGTGGCTCCTTAAGGGCTTTAATATTTATGTCTGATATTTAACAGCATAAAATGATGTGTTTTGCTTTTTTTTTCTCTAAACACGTTTGCTGGCTTTTCAAAATCTTATTGTTTCCCCAAGTACGGGCTGAAGAATGGAACATGTTATGCCAGCAGCAGCCCATCACTTATAGTAATGAAGGTGCCTTTAGGGGAATGAGATTCCAGTTAGGACCTCTCAGGGTATATTGCGTTGGAGGGAAATATATTTTATTGGGGAAGTGTTCTTTGCCAAGCTTTTGTGCAAACCCCTTTTCTTTTCCAGCTACTACTTTTGGATTTTAACGTGAATATTCTTGCCTCCATCCAACCAAAGTATAGGATGTGAGGGGGAAAAAATCAGATCCAGATGTCATATAAAATCAACCCATCAAAATTGCCCCAAAGCTGCCATAAATATGTGTTTGTTTTAAACCACTATAATGACACAAGTCAACCAAAAGCTAGTAAGTCTTATCAGCCTTCAATTCCTATAACATTAAATAAAAATGCACTGTGTTTTTAAAATAATTTCAAAAGTAGGGCAGATATGCTTCTGTTATCCTGTTATTTCTATCAAGTCTTCAGCAATTCAGTAAAATGGACATTTTCAGCAATAAAAGGCATAAGAAATCTTCTAAGGCTGAAATCCATGACTTTTTCTTTGTACCCCTGTAAACTCTGTGGTCATTAGACAGTGTCTCTTGATAAAGCTGAATTCTAGGCACCCAACTGATGGATGAAGAAAAGGTATTCAGTGCCTGCTAAAGGCTATGCCATTCTGCAGGTAAATTGTGAATTCATGTTTGGACGAGAATTTATATGCTTGTAGCAGTTTGGAAAGAAAGGCCCATCCTTAAATTGACAATTGAATTGTAAGAATAAAGATTCTGGATATCGACTTGAATGTTATGGTTTTGTTTCATAAGTAGCTGTTGTTGTCTAGTAGTAGAAAACACAGAGGCGACTCAAGCCAATTTTTATAAGATTTAGAATTCCACTTTTTAAAAGTAAGTTCAAGTGGCATGATATCACGAAAGGGACAGCCCAAAATTTCCAGATTTAATTATGTTTAGATGAGGAGTGCTTGAAGTGGGTTGAGGCAAAATATTACAGTTGTTTCAGTCAACAGAACACTTCTTTAATTCGTTAAAAAAAATCTTACAAACTATTACATGATCTGCATGATTGCCATAATGATAGGATGCTTTTGAGAAGTTTCAAGAAATGAAAAAAAAAGTCTGAAATCTTCGTGTGATCTGCAGATTGCTCACCTTTGCTCATATCCTAGATTGCCCAGCTCCCACCACACAGACTCATAAGCTCATCCTTGTAAAAAAAAAACAAACCCCACTCTAAAACTATATAATCACAATCCTCAAACTCCAATGTTTATTGGCAAACAGTCAATGAGACAGTGCAAAAATCAGGAAATTAGTAATAAGGCCATCTTTACTGGGGATATCACTTGTGATTGTGCTATCCTTAAGAAGGAATTAGCTGCCTTTTCCAATGCTTCCATATTGGTGGAGCATTTCTATTAATAGAAAAACCTAAATTTGTCAGGGGAGTACTTCACTGTTTCTTTTCTCTGCCAGAAACAAATGGCTATGTACTTTCCTAATGGTGAGAAAAGAATTGGGAACTGATCACTTTTCTGTTTCCGAATTTCTTTTCCTTTAATGTTAAATGAAACCTGACACCAATTACACCTACTACTAGCAATACTATCAGTCTATAAATGCTTTCTTGAGATCGAGTCTGAACTGCAGAGCTCATACCTGAACTATCCAATCAATTTTTAAAGATTGTTTTGATTCACATTGTCTCCTCCTCGTCTGATGAAGAATTTTGGAGTTTTCATACTGTTTTGAATCATTTTGAGTGAGCTTAATAAATATTTTATTCAATTTTAGATTTTTATTGAATTTTGTGTGATGAAACAACATGATTATGATTTCTTAATATAGTAGAAAGAAGATTCTAAGCTTTACTGGTTGTCACTACAGTTTAGCTAAAAAGTTTAGCTGAATAAGTGAACCAGTAAGGACCATCTCTAGAAAAGTAAAAGTTCTAGTTCTAGTCCTAGTCCTAGTTTATTTAGTGTGGAATAGTCCTTAGCTATTCCACAGATTTTTCAGTTGTATGACTGTTACAATATAATTATTGGTTAAAACTTGAATTAAAATATCCACTTCAATTCACTTCGTTCTAAAATAAGTCAAATGTTTTAATGGTCAAAAATCTCACTACATCTGTCATCAGAATTTTCCTATTTTAAAAAAAGTTTTTTTAATAGAAATAAAAACAGAAAAATGAAAAAAAAGAAAATTGACTCTCTCTCCACCACATTCATATTCTCTCTCTCCCCCCCCTCTCTCCCTCCCGCCCTCTCTCCCTCCCTCCCTCTCTCATTAAGGATTTCTTTGTTTGTTTCCAGTGTCAGAATAATGTCAAAATGCATTATGATCGGTGCAGCAACCTTGAGAGGCTCCATTTCAGGATGCAGGACATCCAGAGCTGGGCTGGTCCAGGCACCAGTGACAACAGGAGCCATCCACAAAGGCAGGGAGGCAAAGGAGGCAAAGGAAAGGAAAATGTTTTGTTCTTTAGTTTTAGTTTATGGACACTGTTAATGTATGTATACAGGGCTGTACATGAAAATAATATAATTGTGCGAAATTTGACCTGTATTTGACCCTGAATTTTCAGGGGTTCCCCAAACTATGAAAAATATCTCAAGGGTTCCTCCAGGCTCAAAAGATTGCAAAAGTATTGTATACATATGATTAATTTCCACTGCAGCAATTTAGATCCCAAATCTAAGTGATTAGCAGAGCCTTAGAACAATCTGGACTCTGCAGGTACCAAACATCCTGAGGATTCTTCATTATTGAGTTGTCTTTACTAAAACCAAAAGCTTGTCAGCCCTTCACAGTAGATCAGACTTGAACACTAAACTCATGAATACTAATTATAGGGTTACAGTAACAGACTCTTGCAACTTTTAATATGTCTCCTCACTCCCGGCCTTTATCATATTGAGAACTAGGAAGAGTGCAGTCTGGCATGGTTTCTTCAATTCCATTTGTGCTTTGGACTGATATTTCCCTTATCTGACTGTTGACTATGGCTTTCCTGCTCTTCCTCAGGTTATTCTCATAACCCTTCACAGTAGACCAACAAACCATACATTATTTTTAGATTCATAATGATGTGTATTTCCTTGCAAACTTTCAGCCTTTCATAAATTCATCCCTGACAGGACCTTCATCTGCATCTTAATATGTGAACCAAATGCCTTCAGACTGAGCTAGCCATAAGCAATAAATTAATTCTGGACTATTAAAAGGTCATGATATGATGTGACTGCATATTGTCTAAACAGTGAGATTGCAGATTTATGTTTTTATGACACCAGACTATCACAAACCCAGGTTAATGCTCTCCATGGCAAATGACCATGACTAATTTGGTAGTATTGTAAGACAGTATAGGGTTAAATGTTAATATAGAACATTTCATTCTGCCCTCTTTAGTCTTTTGTTAAGGTGTATTAATTTTTTTAGCTTTGCATACATTCTAATACAACAGATAATCGTGCTGGGTATAATTCAGGATTATTGCCAATTTTGGGGGAGAAGTGATCCTGGGTGGTTTTAGGACACCACTAAAGAGACTAAATAAGAGACTGCATATATTTAATGAATTAGACATTGATCAGCATTATGCAACGACACACCATCATTGCATTCTCTGTAACTGCTTTCATGAATGATGGGCGCTCAGAAAAATATTGCATGGCACACCCTCTTTCAGGAGACCTACTCTACCCAAAGGTTTATTTGTTAGCAGTGGCAAATGGAAAGCTACTCTTTTAACATATTTCATGGTATCTGAAAACTAGGATATAGCAAAAATAGAATGATGGGATGGTAAGGAGTTCTGAAGAAACAAAGGCTCCTAAATAAGCACAGGACTTTAAATATATATTTCCTATAGAACTTTGAGATGTTGAGGTATTTAATGAAATTCACTTTGTTTTCCTTCAGAATTGTAGCCAACCAAAATGAGGAGGGGAGTCAGCAAAGGTAAACTCAGATGAGATTTGTCTGAAGCTGCCATATGCCAGTATCAGGACTGTATCACAGCCAAACGGATTTTACAGCAGCCAGCAGCTTGAAATTGCTATCAAAAACAGGATACAAAACCCACAATACAAAAAAGCTATCTAGAGCTCCCTAGTTGAGAATCCTATGCGTAAGTCCCAGATGCAGATATTTAATCCTTGTTTGTAGCCAGTTTTCATCATTCTTGGCATGATGCTAGATCCTGAAAATGTGTTGGCACCTGTTTGTGCCTAAGAACTGTGTAACTATTTCTTAATTTATGGACTGAATCAGTGTGTTCAGTCAGTGGCCTCACAATGAAAAACCCTGACAATGAGGCCCTGTCAGGTTTTTGGCAACAGCATCCTGAAAGACATAAAAACAAGTTTAAACACTATCATTTGTGCATAATTCTCTCCTGGCATCTCTCTTCTGCTGCCACAATCTGCAGCCTGAAACCACTTATTTCTCTTCTCCTGCCTCTAGAAATAGTCCAGCCTTAAGTGGATTTAATTCCAACCCAGAAGAGAAACAGCCTTGTCAGGGCTTGGTTGTATGTGTGTGTTTGAAACAACAGGGCTTCCATTTGCTGCACAGCTGCATTGCTTTGAATCTTGGGGCTGAGCCAGAACTCTGTACCCACAGAGAACTGTCTGGAATGATAAATATACAGCTGCCTGTGGAAAGGGCCACAAGCATAATAGATAGCCATGTCTCAACTAGACTTTGTCTGGGTCTACACAAACTATTAATCTGCTGTGTGTGCATGTGTGTGTGTGTGTGTTAAATGTTGCAAAGCATGTGCAAAATGAGGATGGCTGGCAATGAGGGGATAGCAAGAAGCTGTAAATATTTTCTAAAGGTATGTGCCAAGGCTGATTTACAGCCGTTAAGCCCTCTTGTTGCAAATAGTTCATAAAGCCTATGACCTAAGTACTTGCCCACAGGGCCACAATAACATTTATCTAGTATAAATTAATGTGTTTCAACCACTAATTCAATTTGGCCAGCTAATTCTTATGGTTTTGGCAGAGCCTGACCTCTGCAACAAAGCAGAATTCTTACAGAAATGACTCACCGTTCTGGCTGTTTTGTTTCAGGCTCCTAAGTGATATTTGAACAAAGAGGTCTGTCAGTGGAGCAGCCATAAAACTCTATCTTGAGAAAAGGTTGGGATCAGCACTAATTGAAACTTCCTTCTCATAGGTGACTGATCAAAACCAGCTGTGAACATGAACCAAAAACGTATTTAGATATACATTATATTACAAAACCAACAAAGCTCTGCAGCTGAAGCGCTCATATTCATCAGGGACACAATCTTTCTAAACAGCAAATGATTCAAAACCTCTTCTGTTGCAAAGATATTTCACAATGCCTAATGAATCCAATTGGCATTATTATGTTTAATCATAATTTTAATATTATATGAGAAAGAATGGCTCTGAAGGCGGATCTAATGTACCTAATGTACTTAGGTAATCTTAAACTCCTTGGCTGGTATAGGCTCTTTGTGCTTAACTGGCTTAGATCCAGTAACATCTGCAGCAAAGTTCAGCAATACAAAAATCGTACCCTGTGCACATCATGCTGAAGCCAACATCATTTTACTTGTATCTTAAGGAGTTCTTTCATTTCAACTGCAATTATAATCGCATTTAAAATAAGTCTACTGGATGATAACTATTAGTTATTCACCATTATAGGTGTGTCCCCAATCTACAGAACAAGAATTATCTTTTAAGGAGAGGTGCACATGTTTGTAATTTAAGGAAGAGTGAGGTGTTCACCTTTAGTGATATAACTTCTTTTTCTAATATATATATATATACCTTTCCTCCCGTATTTCAAGAATCCATGTGAAATTTAGACAGCTCCAGACAGATGAAGTCATAGGCATTGATATGGGTAGAGAGAAGGGGGTGGAAGGACTTTGAAATAAAATCAATAGTTTCTGTATAATCCAACAAGGGGGAGTCTGCAGAGAAAACAGAGCTTCTCTCTGTTTCTCAAATGTTCTCAGGCTCTGTTCTTTCATCTCATTTTGTGCCTCAAGTCTAAAATGTGACTAGCTTGACTGTGGCACATCTTTCTCAATAGACCTGATTCAGGACTATTAAAAGGTAGGCACAATTAAAAGAAGCAGTGGCATGCAAGCCTTGATCTTTATTTTAGTCATTGTCAGGATGCTCTAAAGGCCATCACTAAAAAGATAGCACTGCCTTTTTATAAAAGTACAAGTATAAGGCCTCCTTTCAAAGAATGCTTACATGTAGGAGAAAAGAACAAAAGAACAAAGATTTTTTTTAAAAAAAAATAAGGAATTATATACTATGTATAATACTATACTTAGAGGAAGAAAATAGCTTAGTTTTTAAATAACTCGTTAGATCATAACCACACAAAATCATTAGACTGACTTTGTATTACTTTACAAAAAATCTTTATTGGCAGAGTGAACCCATGACTTCCATAAAGCATTAAAAATATTTGATACATGCCCATGCATGATAAATTTTAAAGTTCTTCATAAATTAGTAAGAATCATCTTAATAAATACAAAATAACAATAGCATGGGCCTTACTGAAATAATTGAAATTCTATAGCAAAGGGTATTTGCAAGGGAGGTTTAAAATAAAACAAGATGTAATCCTGCAATTGATGGTTAACTTTTATTTATTTGTTTGCTTATTATATTGGAATGCTGCCACAGTAAAAAATAATTCTGGCTGATAACATAAAAATAAAACAATCACTGTTATAGACAGCCTATGTGGAGACAAAACTACAACAGATCTGAGTGACATCAGCCAAATGCTATGCAAACTGGTCACATCAGCAGCTGAGGGATTCTGCAAGACTGCAAGATCCTCCTCAGAAGAGAGTTCACCATTCTGTTCAGGGCCAATGAATGACAGGTGTCTGATGCTTTAAAGGATGAAAAGGAAGCGTGCTTATCTCCCTTTTTGCCACACTGTAGCCCAAACTTCAATCAAATTCCATTCTGAACTTCCTCCATCCATGTTTGAGGCATCATTTCAGGTGCTTCATCTCCAGAAGGGCTTCAATAAACCAAGGCTCCTCATAAATAGGACATTGGGCAACAATAACATCCGATGCCTGGCTTGCTTCTTTGTACCAGCCACTCATAGAAATCCCCAAGCAATTCTAGAAACTGGTTGGATCCATTAGATGCCTGGAGAAGGGCATCAAAATCAGTCTCCTCCTGTGGAGGTTCCAGGGAGGCAATTAAATGTAACCTGACCTAGACATGATTTGACTTCCATCTCCAGATCCTTCAACATATTTGGACACTGCCCATATGTATTGGAGATAAGAAAGCCTGAAATAATTCTGTTTGTTACTGTGGGTACAAACCCCCAATCCTTATCCAAATCAGCCCCGATAGCCAGAAGAATGAAGTCACCTGACACCAAAAGACATGGATGTTCCACTACCAATCCCCAGAGCAAATCAACCAGTTCAAGGACAGAATTTGTTTGGCAGCAGTAAGATTGCTATATAAGCAAGACTCCTAACTGGCATCTATAGTTCAGCATCAGAAATAGGCACTCACATTCCAATATCTTCACAGTAGTGCACCTGGTTACAATTTGATTGTCTTTTTCAGCTGGAACTCAATCTAAATTCTATCACTAAGAGGAGAAAATTGCTAATGGGTGACCGAGAGCAAACTGTTTAACATCTCTGGCACAAACACAGAATGGCCATCACAGAATCTGCGTGTAGCAGATGGATAACTGTATGATGTCTAATAAATAGAAATTGTAAGCAAAAAGCATGATTCTGAGTCACATCCTCTTTGTAAAGTAAACTTACACAATCCTACCCAACTATATGGGATATTAGGATTCAGTGTACTCCATTTCATTGTATCACTGAACCAGTGTAAAATATTTCCCTTCATAAGGTAAATTGAAAAGTAAAATTTCATTAATGAAAACAATTCTTTTTTCTCCCATTTAAGCATGACTGAACTTTTGGAATTTCTCAAACTAGGTGGAGATTTTCCTTTGCAACACAATGAATTCTAAATTTTCTCCTCTGTGTTCAGTGCACAACAGAGTGTGTTAATGCCATTTAGGATATATTCTATGCAATTAACACCAATTGAATATTATACAATCGAAAGGGTTTCCTCATCTTGGCTTGGTACATGACTAATACAATTCCTCCAGTATTTTTTTTTTCATTTTTTTTTTGGGTAAAGGCTATTATATGAAGTGGTAGATTTTCTTAAACAGAAAGCATCAAATTAGCTGTAAAGGAAATGAAAGCATTTCCTTATATGTTCCTACATAAAGCAATATATACACTGTGATCCTCAATAAACAATAATCAAATATGCTACAGTAAAGAATTCAATAATGAGGTTGTATGCATACATCTTGGATTCAGAAATATATACATATGAAAGATTTCCTTCCTTCCTTCCTTCCTTCCTTCCTTCCTTCCTTCCTTCCTTCCTTCCTTCCTTCCTTCCTTCCTTCCT
>JANHZT010005818.1:22593-36040 GCA_032468215.1 Stegonotus admiraltiensis | reverse complement strand
AATTAGGGAGGCTATCGAAATTGAAAAGAGGCCACAGAATATGAATAGACGAGATGACGCTTCTAGGTTATCAAGTATTTGGAGACCAGCACTGAGGGAAACTCGAGTTTTAACATCAGAGGATAAGCAGAGATGCCAACATTTGTAATGCCTACCAAAATCCTTCCCTCTTTGCAGATGATAGCTAGCAATAGGGAGAGAGAAGAAAGGCTGAGATCTCAACAGACAATCAGTGGCGTTGTGATGCCTACCAGAATCCTTCCCTCTTTGCACTTGACAGTTAGTAATAGGGAACCAGAGAAAACTGGGCCTTTAACACACGGTCAGGCTGCAGCTAGGATAATGAAGCAGGAGAAAAAACTGCTGCCCCCCAATCAGGACACAGAGTTGCAGACCAACCAGCATACATCAGCAGCAGTGAACATAGAAAAGCCACAACTCCGACCTCACAACATACCCACAGCTTCTAAACTGAAGATAGGGGCCCGATGATGACAAGTTAGAGAGCTTGTCAAAACATTGCCGAAAAAGAAATCCTTTAAAGTGTTGATTAGGATTCTAGCCAAAGTTTCAAAAGACCTTACAAAGTATTTTGTTGGGAATTTAGAGGATTTTGAGCTGGGATTTTAGCCAGGATTTTAAGCATTTCAACTAACAGATTTTTAATGATGCGGGAAAACACCCGAGATTTTAACTTTTTACATATATAAATATTTTTCTCCTGAAAACTATAAAGATATCAATATGACTTTGTACCTGTATTGAAACTCAGATCACGAGGATAATTGGGTGATTTACGTAGTTAATACTGTTTGCAGCTTTCTTTCAAACCCTTATCTGCCAAAAGATAAGATACTGGATTAGATGGATCTCTAATGTAACATTTCTTATATATATTATCTTAAACAGCAAAGGTGTATAGTCATTTACAAGTTCAGGATTGCACTTGGCATGTCAGTTGTATGCCAAGATATTCCTTCAAATTTGGCTAGAAAGGCTAAAAAAGTAAATAAGTCTGGGTAATATTATGTCGCAATCTCTTCAGAAATCCAAATAAATTGACTTTACTGTACAGTGTAAGCATATGAGTATAATTAGAGGAACAAATATAAACAGAGTTGCTTTTGGTGATTCATCCATCTAAGAAGTAGTTGATGCTTTCCCAAAACAAATTGCAGATCTTTGAAAGTATTCATGATGGTGCACTTTCATTATAAAACTATTGGGAGCCAAAGCTGCCAAGCTGTGGTCCTTCCAAGAAATGTCTGGCTTGTCTTGCTAACAACTTTCAGAAAATGGAGGAAGGCACAAAAATATCAGTATCTTTGCTTTTAAACTAATCAGAACAGACTATTGATTGTGGAAAATTGAAGTAACGGGAACAGTCTTCTGCATTTATCCCTTCCCCAAGTCACATATGCTTGTGATCCTTTTGTTCATTGATTAGCAGAATGAGAGAGGGGAATAGAGTCGTGTGTGTTTGTAAGAAAGAAAATGATTGGCATGTGCAGATGGGCATTAATTAATTTTGTAAATGGTGAATTTGACAGGTAATTATTTTTAATGTGCCATTATTAATTCAATTAATATACATTTATTTTTGTACCCTCTTCCTGTTTTTGTTTATTTATTTCTTGGGGGGTTACTTATGGATGAGAATGATTTATGATAGATAGATAGATAGATAGATAGATAGATAGATAGATAGATAGACAGATAGATAGGCAGGCCACATATGTATATGCACATACAAATATAAGAGAAAGTAAAAGAAGAGAAAACATACAGGACCTTTTTCAAGTGTAGTTGGAAACCTTAGGATGATAAGGTAGAGAAGACAAGCACTGCATAAAATTTATACCTGTGTTTGTATGTAATTGTTTTGGTTTGATTCTTTTTTTAAAAAAGGGAGATGCTGGGAACATGATCATCTTCCTATTATATAATTAAGTGTGCTTCTATCAGGAGCATCAGTAGCGCTTCCTTGGGTCCCAAGGCAAACCACACAAATGAGCTCCCCATCCCAGTGTTATTAATCAGTTAAAGAACTAGTGGCTATAGTTGAAGATCTGATGCCTGGGACTTGGAGTTTTTCTTTGAGGGAAATACATTGTTGCTGTTCTGGAGTAGAGCAAGGCACATAGATTTAATCAGTCAAGAGCTGAAATCTAGCCTGTAAAAGTGTTTTTGCCTCTCATTGCTACTATATAATGGTCACTCCATTGAGCATACAGATATTTTTATTGTTTTTACTATGCTTTTTATACAATGTTTTTATTGTTTTTACAATGCACACCAGCCCCCAGTCTTCCACTGTCTTCCAGAGTTTTCCCAAATTCATGTTCATTGAGTAGATGACCCTATCTAACCATCTCATCCTCTGCAATCTTTTTGGCTTCAATCTTTCTCAATATAAGGGTTTGTTTTTGCCAATGAGTTCTCTCTACCAATCCGTCCATCCAGTTATCATATTCCCTTAAATTTTGCAACCTCCAGAAGCAAAATTTGGAATGGTGACCATTGGACTTTGGGGGTAAGAGTAAATCCACTTCAGTAGCCATGAAATTAACTCAGCAAGGAAATATTTTCACCAAAAGTTACCAACTTTCAGTGAGGAACATTTACACAGTTTTCTTTGATGTAAACAAATATGAGAAGGAAGAAACATGAGTAATTCTAATACTAAGCTGGATTTCAAAGAAATATCTTCTTTGTAGGTAGAGCAACATCTTATAGATAAATCATGTGGCTTCTTTGCTGTCTCCCTGAATTTAGATGTTGTCCTTTCATTATTCAATCCTTCTGTTAGCCCTTCCCCCTATCTTGAATTATTTTCTTTCCCAATCTGCCTACCATTTTCCTATTCTTTCTTCAGGTTTATAACCTTATGCACCCAAGAATAAGGTACCCAAATGCTAATAGAAGCAGTTTTGACTTTGTATGGGATTGGTACAGGGTAGAATTACATATGTCAGTAGAACTACACTACATATTTTTCTCCTCCTTAACTTTGATATCTGCTGCCAGGGACTGTAAATTTAATGAGAGCACCTGCTGCCCTCTTGCTAGTTAATTCACAGTGATTTGCCTCAACGAAAAGAATTTAAAAAAACACTGTTCTTCAGTAATAAATTACCAGCCTATATTATAGCCTAAAGGGTCTTTGATTCATGTAATATTACATTTACACTAAGTACTCCTGGCAGTGGGGACATTTAGCTTCTGAGCTGAGGTGGGGGGGTCTATTTAGTGGAGAAAGAAAGTGGCTGGTGAGATTAAAATAAAATGAGAAGATCAATTGCTTGAAAGCTGACAGCCAAAGGGAGGGTTTTGTCCTCACTCTCCCGGGCCTGAAGCAATTATTTTCACAGTGCCAAAGCCCCCACATAAGACAGATTTTTACTATACTGAGTGACAGAATATAATATGGGACCATTAATTTTTTTTTAAAAAAGAAACAGAACAAATAAGGACTATCATATCTGTTTTCTAGTTGTGGTTGTGGTTGCTTGCATTTCCTCACAAAAGTCACCATTGTTTAGAAACTTGTATAAGAAAATTGTGCCTCTTTCTTTTGTTTATATTTTAAAGCTTATAAAGTTCTTTTTTTAAAAAAAAGAAGAACAAAGAGGAGAGATTCAATAAAACAGGATATGCAATAAGATCACTTGAAAAGAAAGAAGAAACAGAAATTGTGGTGAATGTTAATGAAGAGAGACTGATCTGGAATGAGACAGGGGCTGGTTATAGGAATTCTAATGTCTACTACGGAAGAAGCAACCAGCAGAGTCAGGGCCAAGCCGTTTATAGAAACCGGCTAATTAAAAATGGCATCTCTTGCAACATCCCAAGGAGGTCTGAAGGATATGCTCAAAAAGTCAAGATGGGAACCGCAACAGTGTAAGCAAAATGGACAGTGCTTCAATCACACCACTGTGATTGCCATCTTGATTTATTTGATGGGACCGTGCAAACATTTCTGAAACGTCCTTATCCCAAATAGCCTGTTCTGACTAATCAGAAGAGTTCAGATGTTCTTCAACCTTTAAAGAAGCTGTCTGTTCTTACTGTTGTCTCATCCTGAAACGGGTCTTTCCAGGCTCTTAAGCCAATAGTCAAGAACTATTTTGCACACTGCCTAAAAATAGAATACTATTTTCTATGTCAAATCCATGCATACAATATATGCCCATCCTTTTGGTCCAATGACTTGCTAACATTTCCTTCTTTCTTTCCCATTTTTGCTAAATCTGCCCTGAATTTTGGTAACATGTCTATATGGCCACAGAGAGAGAAAGAGTGATGTATACACGTGCATATGCACGCACACACGTGCACACACGTGCACACACATGCAATCATACACACACAGAGAGAGAGATACCTATGATATATATATCCTTACTTCTTATGTATACAATACAAAAAAGTTAGCAAGTAAAATGGAAAATGTAATAAAGTTGTCATCAGAATTTTCTATGAATTTCTTGTTCTTAATATGGTACTAAAATTAAGTTAACCTTGGCATCACCTAGAATACTAAAATCAGACTTAATGATGTAGTGACAGTTTATTGTAAAAGTTACATTTCAGAGGAAAGAAAGTGCCTCACTTTTTTCCCCTTCTTACAGGAAAAAAGAAAAGCCTTCTGGCAGTTTCTAAAGGACAGCGTGATTTAGAACTGTGTGCAAATAGCTTCTTTAAATTCTTTCTTGACAGAGAAATTTGGGAGTGAGGGGCAATTTCAGCAACTGTCTTGAAAAGAAAGATAAATTAGCAACAGTTGGCTCAGCTTTATGAATGGATTCCACAGTTTTTTACTATTATTATTTATTTTTGGTCATCATTCTGACCCTTTCTCAAAGCTTAACACCTCCCAATATCATCAGGTGAAAGTGACAGTTGCCACATCCGGTACAGAAATTAGCAGGAAAAAATATGCAAAGTGACTTTCTTATTCCCACATATAATCCCGCAACACCATTAGCATTTTTAACAGTTTAGATCATTCGTCCATTTTGGAAGCAAACTAAACTAAGACATTGGCATTCATAGGTACAGAATTGGATTATTAAAATGTTTAAATGTTTATAACAGTGGTGACCCAGGTCACAAACCTAAACAAGATCTAAAATAGCTGTGACACTCAGTTCTATATCAATTTCCCTTTGGGTTTTATTGTTTGTTTGTTTTTTCTCTCAAGACTAAAGTAGCCTTGGGAGATTGGGACTTCAAGCAAAGAAATGATAAAAGGACTGCTTAATCTATTTCCTCTTGGCAATTTCCCCCCACCCCCGCAAAGAATAAACCTCAGCTACTCAGAATCAGCCATTGGAGAAAGCATTACATAAACTTTCTCTCCTCTTAACCTTCTTATGGTACATCAAGTTTGAGCTTCAGCAGGCCACAGGAATGAGTTGCATGATTGGAACATCATTCCCCTGGAGATTAGACTTGCTCCAACCCTATTGGCTCTCTGTGAGATCTTACAGATCTACTTCTGTTACTGAGCCTGGACTATGTAGTTGAATCCATATTGTGGTTATGTTTATTAGATTGTTTGGTTTTATTTCAAATCCTTTATAACATTTTTATTATGTTTTTATTCCCTGTTAATTGCCTATAATCAGTATAGCTGAGGTGGGTATCCACATACATTCAATTAATAAGTAAATCAGAAATAAAATGATAAAGAAGTTGAACTAGCATATGTCATTTCTTAAGTGGTGATCCTGCCTTTGGGAACTTGATAAGCTGAATATTTATCACATATCAAATCTGATCTTTGATTTAAGGATGAAATTATTCCATTTGAATAAGAATTCATCTAGATCTCTAATAAAGGCCAATGGCCCTGTTGGTTTTGCTTTTGAAAGCAAACATTTATTAAGAAAACAATGTTTTCAAAAAAAATATTTTGCAACAGTGTTCCATACAGTTGAAGAGTTTTGACTGAATCATCTCAGATACTTTGAAAAAAAATGGGACTATTCTCCAGTTATACTAAATGTTTTATTTTATTAATATTCTGCTGTCTATTTGAATCACCTCCAATGACTTTCTACTCCCCTTTAAGTGGAGGATGAAAGTAATAAACTCCAGAGAGAGAAAGAAAGTGTCATCCTAAGAGTGTTGCCATGTTGGCTTTTAGGTAGCACTTAACTGAACTGCTGCTCCTTGAAACAAGAAGTCTTTTGTTGATGCAAATTTAAAGACTAATCTTTCACATAATATCAAAGGACTTTGATCTTGCATTAACTAATTTACAATCTACACAGAAGCTATAAAAGCCAATTTTTATCAACCTCTTAATTAAGTCAGAACTGTCATTGAAATAATGTGCTCTTCTCTTAGATATTCTATAAATAATATTATCCATCTGAGAGAGAGAAATTATTGCCAAATGCGATCACTTTTCATGTAGTCTAGAAATAATCATCAAAGTGTTTCTGGCAACTAATTGTGATGCTCTCGCTGGGGACACTTGCCCCAGAGATCCATGCAATCTACACAGAATCCTACAGTAAGACAGCCACCACATACTAAAATGTCATTTTTATTAAAAAAATATGGTTACCAAGAAAATTATATTGAGCCAAGAAGAACTTTCCTTGCTGCCACATAACAACAATTGACATGCCCAACAGTCATGTTCTCTTTGTAAATAAAAAAAGATTTTGTATAAAAGACCCAGCAGTCCTTTTCACATTGATTCACTTTGTAGAAAGAAAAAGCTCAGGAGAGAATAGGAACCTATTTTTGAACATGCCTACCAGGACATATGGAACTAAAATGTCCAATTGCCCTCAGAATGGGAATGTCTACTGAGCCCACTTGTAACAGAATAATTCTTAGATGGAAATTCTATGCTGGACAAACATCATCTCCTTAGCTCTAAAATTTCAAACTAACCAGGCAGAATTTGGCAGGACAATTTTTCACTAGTCTCATTGGGTTTTAAAATGCTTTCTCTTGTTGACAACTAGTGAAAATATATATTCCAGGGCTTTCATTTATTTTCAGTAGAGTGTACTATGGAGGGGGAAGTCCACAACACCTTATATGTCATTAGTTCACAAGAAGCATAGGTTTGCTCTTAGATATATAATGGGGGAGAAAAGGGAAATGCACGTCAACTAAGGATATATTATTTTAATCAGTTTTCATTAAAGAGTTAGTTCAGTTTAATTAGAAGATGATCTATCTCAAATAGATGATTCAAATTTATTTGAAAATTCAAATTGATCAATGACTCATTCATTCAAAAGTATGTTGCTTATGAGCAAAACTCCATCAAATCTCCATCAAAAATTACACTGATTCAGAAGCATATGATTGAATTTGACATACTCCATTCAAAAGTTTGATTCAACTGAATAATAAAATTCACTTTCAAATAAAATATTTGATTAGAAGTTTTATCAGCTATAGTAGAGAGGCATCAGCAGTATATCTCATTATGTATATGTACATTGTATAACATGCAATGATGTAATTGTCATGTATACTTGGAAGATCTTAAATATAGATGTCAAAAATATATAATTTATTTGGCTTAATATATAGTTTACCTTTTCATATTCTATATAGACAAAAAATCCACTTAATTTGACTAAAACATCTTCCAAAACACAATTTCATTGGTAGGGTAACCTTTTAAGTAACTAGTTTTTAGTTGCTGCAGAGTAGAGCAAAATCAAAGAGAAGGATGTTTTGATTAAAATAAATTAGTGTGTTTATTAAGATTTCCTGAGAACTGATTTCTTACTTTATCAAAAGCATATCCTGCATAATAACTACTATAAATAATTCATATGTGACATTAAATACAAAATATTCATGTAAATAAATGCATAACACAGTAAAACTCAATAATATTTTTATGGGATAAGTGTAATTAGCAATGGGAAGATGCATTAATCTAAAGCAATCTTTGTTGTGTATCAATAAAGCAAGATTTAAGGTAAGATTTTATATATTATATTCCCATTAAAGTTAGATACTCAGTTTGGGAGTTATTTTAGACATTGGTTCAGTGATGTGGGAGACAGCCTGATATAAGTCTCATCTCCACTCCTCAAGGTTTAATCTAAATCCAATTCTTTATTTAGAAATCCTAATCAGCATGAATGCCATTGAGTATCCACTACAAATCAACCCATGATAATGCATTTTCTTGTTGGCAGAAATGAAAATAAATTATTGGTATGGTAAAACTGAATGGCATGAACCAAATGATGGAAAAATAAGTGCAGTCTTTGAAGGATTAGAGGAAAAGTAAATGACTTCCCTCTTTTCATCCTTTGAGTTGTTGTTGGGAATTTTTAAGAATTTCAAGAAAATGATATTTACTAGAAAAAGATTCAGTTCAAAGACTTCCACACCTAAGTTGGCAAATAATAAATAGGGTGACAATAGCTTTCAATATGAGGAAGATATAGAAGGATCAGTATGCGGGATTTTCATAATGAATATATAGTAATATTCCCTCCCTGATTTTACATACATCACTACAGATGTAGCAAATAACAATGAAAACTGAATTTATCCTGATAAATTATTTCTTTAACATTCCTCCCCAAAATGCTATGATAGGGAGGCCCTGCAAAAGCATTCATTGTGATTTTCTTCTTGATCTGTCAATCAACCAATCATCCTGGTATTTTTTTATTATTATTTGAAAAGCTTGAGGAAAAATTGCATTGATTTTTGCAGACAATTGAAACTTCAGCAGGAACTCACTTCTATTAGGTTCTGGCTGTAGCCCAGTTAGATTTGACATTTAATAAATCTGGGGTATTCTTTTAATTCCTACCCATCACAATAAAATGATTTTCAACACCTTTAATGCTCAAGCAACTGAACTGATATGAAGAGCCAATCATAAAACAAAAATCCCATTATTCATTATCTTCCATGCATCTATTTGTATTCCAAATCTACTGTCTATGTCTGCATTGCAGAAGGTTATAGATCAGAGCAAGTCAATTTTATCAAACTATGAGGAAGGAGGTGCAGTGGCTCAGCAGTTAAAGATGTGAGCTTGTCAGCTGAAAAGTTGACAGCTTGGGTTTGAGACCCCAGCACCGCACAACAGGGTGAGCTATCCTTCCTGCCCCAGCTCCTGCCCACTTAACAGTTTAAAAACATGCAAATGTGAGTAGATTAATAGGTATCACTTCAGTGGGAAGGTAACGTCATTTCATGTGCCTTTGGTGTATAACCATGTTGGCCACATAACCATGGAAAATGTCTTCGGACAATACTGACTCTTTTGGCCAATAAATAGAGATGAGCACTGTGCCCTAGAGTTGGACATGACTGGACAGGGAAATCTTTACCATTATGATGAAGCAGATTATTATGGATCCCATTTAACAGCTGATTTAAGGTGTGGATATAGATGCTACATTCATTCTCCCATTTTTTATGCTGGAATCCAAAACACAGCAGAGCTCTTTGTTGTTGATCCAAAATGTTCTTCCAACTGAAGGACTCTTTCTGTGATTAAAGGGTTTCTATATTCTGATGTTGGCTTTAATTCAGAGGCCAAAAAGAACAGAAGGATGAAGTCTTTCTATAAAGAAAGGAAGATCTTTCTATAAAGAAAGGAAGGGGAAGAGAGAGACATTATAGTGTGAATGTATTTGTGTGATTGTATATGTTTGCTATTATTATCTCTTATTCATTAAATATGAAACTCAGTCAACTGGACATTTAAAAATACCATTATTTGTGGTATAATAAATAAATTATTATTGTTGTTGTTATTGTTGTTATTGTTATTATTATTATTATTCATACAGTCAACCAGATGTTCAGACTGGGTTTGACACTTGTCTATCTATCGAGTCCTTACCAAGGGCCTGGGATAGACAAATCTATATGTTTGATGGTGTTACAGATATTGTCGCAGGATTGAAACAGTTCCAAATAAAGCCGCCTTCTGCAATTGACTCATGGCAAATTTGTCAATGCCTATGGTGTTCAAGTGGTGCTGCAGTTGTTTTGGGACTGCACCCGAGGCACCTATTACTATTGGTACTATCCTTGCTTGCCTTTGCCATAGTCGTTCAATTTCTATTTGTAGGTCTTTATATTTTGTTATCTTCTCAAGTTCTTTCTCTTCTATTCTGCTGTCTCCAGGCACTGCCACATCCACTATCCAGACTTTTTTGTCTTTCTTATCGACAACTGTTAAGTCCAGGCTGTTATGTGGCAGGTGCCCGTCTGTCTGTATTCTGAAGTCCCAGAGCAATTTAATTTCTTCATTTTCTATAACTTTTTCTAGTTTATAGTCCCACCAGTTCTTGTTTACAGGCAAATGATATTTCTTGCAAATCTTCCAATGCAGTATTGTTACTACTTTGTCATGCTGCTGCTTGTAGTCAGTTTGTGCAATCTTCTTGCAGCAGCTTACCAGGTGGCCCACTGTTTCTTCAGCTTCTTTGCATAGGCAGCACTTACTGTCTGTTGCTGTATTTTCAATTCTGGCTTTGTATATATTTGTCCTTAAAGCTTGGTCTCGTGCAGCTAGAATTAATTCCTCAGTCTCTTTCTTAAACTTTCTGGCTCTTAACCATTGCCAGGTGTTGTTATTATCTGCTTTCCTTGCTATTTTTTTTTAATGTACTGGCCATGTAATGTTTTGTCTTCCCATGCCTCCATTCTGTTCTTCATTTGGTCTTACTTGTAGGCCAGTTTGGTCTCTCCAGGAGTCAGCAGGACTTCCTGGCATACTAACTTCAGTACATCTTCTTCATTGTCCTTCAGATATTCTTCCAAAGCAGTTTTTTCTTCAACTATCTGATGTACTTGCAACATTCTGCGTCCACCTATTTGCCTTGCTAGGTAGAGTCTGTCAATGTCGCTGTGAGGATGAAGGGCATGATTCATTGTCATTATTTTTCTGGTCTTCCTATCCATTGCTTTTAATTCTGTTTGAGTTCAGTTCATTATTTCAGCTGTGTATCTAATGACTAGTATTGCCCAGGTGTTGATTGCCTTGATGGTATTTCCACCATTGAGTTTGGACTTTAAAATCTTTTTCACTCTCTTGATGTATTCACCTCTAATCTTTTTCTTGACTTCAGTGTGCTTGGTGTTGTCAGCTTGCAAGATACCCAGGTATTTGTAGTAATCAACTTCATCCAGACTATTAATGTTATTTTCATGGCAAATCTTGATTCCTTCAGTTTTCACTATTTTTCCTTGTTTGATAGTAAGAGTGGCACATTTGTGTTGTTGTTGTTGTTGTTGTTGTTGTTGTTGTTGTTATACACCTCTGAATGTTTTGCAATCTCCTCTAGGAGACAGATATTTATTTCTTATTCGACTTACTGAAGCACATTGTTATACCCAAGGAGGAACTAATGGAGAAAGAAGTAAGGCTTGGCATTTTTTTCCTGATCTCTTTGATAACTGGTGGCCTATAAGACAGACAGATAGATAGATAGCTCTCTACTAATATGACACTTTATAAATGACACATATTTCGTAGCCTGATAAACTGTATTTTTCTCATAAAACAGATTGTGCAAACAGCTGAAGGATTTGACCCAATGCTCGATTTTACAAAAAATTCCTTATTAAATAATTAGATTGTATGGGTTGGTAACACACATGTACAATTTATTGCAGATGTAGAGCTTTTTAAAGGTTTTGAAAAGCAATAAAGCTGATTTAATAATTCCTTAATCTTATACCCAAGTTCCCCTGGAATTTCCTTCCGCAGCAGCTCATAAATACCCATTTACCTCACATTAGAAAAGCAACTAAAACAAACACTTCATGAGATTTCATCAGATTCATTTATTTTACTGAGTTAACTAGGAAAAACAACACATTCTCAAGAGATGCTTACCCAATGCCAGAGGCAGCCACCAGTCCCTCCCAAAATTATATCTGGTTATGGTGAGAACTTAATTTTTTAATTTTTCTCTCAGTTTTGAGCAGACAGAGATTGTTTCGGCACTTGAATATTAGGTATGCTCTTGTAGTACATCCAAGTGATAGATTTATTTCAGGTATATCAGTTCCTAATAAGAATCCCAAATATTATGGAATTCAAAGCTATTATTTGGAAGCAATTCCTATTATTACTTCCAATGTAAAGCAATATTAAAGCTTGCAGAATGTACTTCCAGCATTCTGCATCTATCTATTTGCCTTGAAATATGTTTATAAATCATGAAATTATATTGCCAAACAATAACAGTTTAAACTATCTTAATATTTTCTACAAACAAAAAAGAATACATTTAACCATTCCTATATAAAAATAGATTTTTTATCAATCAACAGTCTAAAAATATACTGCAGACTACCACTTGACAGAGTAGTAATGATATTCTGGGAAAATATGTCTATACCTATATAGATCAGAATTATGCAGGCAGAGGTTTTCCCCATGACCTTCTATGGAAGTGAAAATAGAACTTTGAAGAAACTGAATATAAAGAATATTAATGCTTTTAAACTCTAAACTCCAACTTCGGTGCTTGAGAATACCAAGGCCACCAAAAATAATAATAAATGGATCATAAAACAGATCAAGCCAGAATTCTCACTCAGGACACAAAAGACAAAGCTTAAGCTATCTTACTTCAAACACATTATGCAAAGATCTAATTGTCTGGAGAAGTTTCTAATCCTGGGAAAGGTGAAACTAAAGAAAAGAAGAGGATGATAAGAACAAAATGGACTCAGTTATAGTGACAACTGGTGCACTACTGGAAGACATGAAAAGCCAGAATCGACACATCGACCTAACTATGGGATTGTAAGGATCAATACTGACTTGATAGCACATAATCAATGACATTCCTGGCATAGAAAGTTAGGAGGGGACAGCAGTAGGAGACCTGTTCATGAGGGACAGTCCAAAATGAACACTTGACAAGTCACTACCAAAGCGTACCAAACCTGAAATTATCTTAAAATGGCTTTTAGTCCAGTTGATATCAATACAAGACAGGAGCAGTTTAAGAGTATAGAGAAAATATTACCTTAGAGTACAGTTCTGGACACCATACTGCAATGAAATATGGAGAAGCTGGAGCTGATTGAGAGAAGAGATACCAGAACTATAAGAAATATTGGCCATGTTCTCTGTTGAAATAAAATAATAATAATAAGATTCAGATTAAACACAGGAAGCCCTCTTTATCTACTGTCTTATTTTCTATGGTTTTGTGTATCAGTGATTAGTAATTAGAGACCAGACCAGTACATGCATATGGAGATCTGTGATTTTGTCATTGTCTTCTTTTTTTAAGCATGTGTTCTGTCCCAGCTCCGGATCCCAAGGAGTGTGATACACACCAAGCTCCAAAAACTCCATTTATTACAAACAGAACCCTTTCAAAATACAGGCTTTCAGTGCAAATGTCCTTATCAGCCTGCTATAAAGTACAAAGAATAAACAAAGTCCGACAAAGGTTGGCAA